>BLKR01003957.1:0-90000 GCA_011170035.1 Teleogryllus occipitalis
CGAGGGTGCAGTTACTGCGGTGGTCTGGGTCACAGAATTACAGACTGTCCCAAACTAGAAGCTATACAAAACAAACAAGCTTCCAACATTGGAAGGAGAGATTACTTGGCTAGCAATGCAGCTGACTATTGAAAATCAAAATTTTGTTGTGTTGTAAATGTATTGGTTACTTTATGAAAAAAAAAATTAATAATTTGTCTTTGTAAATAATCCACAATTCATTGAAATACACTATTCCAATTTTTTGTATAGTTTGACAAGCAATGTCATTATCAGTCTTTCATTTGTTTGGTTTCAAAGCTATCCTGCTAAAATATCAGAGTGGTTGCTAAAATTGAGGTAAATATAGTGAATAAGAAGGTAGTGGTGCTATGATACAAAGAACTTCGTCATATTATTTGTCACCCCACTTGTCCCAAACTGGATCAGAAGGATCTTCCCATGCTTCATCTTTATCGCAGTTAGTTATCTGTTTTTACATGTTAGTTATACAATTTTTTAAAAATTTTTTCACCACTGATTTCGCAGTATAGAGAAGATATAATGCTGCAGGGGAAAATGGTGAATTTTCGTCAGAAACTCTTAATCCCTGGCACTGCGAATGAAAAAGTGAATGAATCTTACCCTTATGCATGGTTAATTACTTCCTCTAACACATTGTGTAGTTAGAATCCATATTTTGTGGGTCATTCATACCAAAAACTCGATTGACGGTAAAACATCTGTATCTGTCTGTGAATGCTAGGGGCTAAACTGGAAGTAGGATTTTCACCAAAATTGATATTTCCCAATTGATCTGGCTGATGTCATGGTCCCTTGAATTTGAAACAGATATTTTAGGGGGGGTACTTTGTATGAAGCTTCTGAGACATTAAAAAAAAATGGCATCAAATTGTTGATTATATTTATGTTTTTGGATAGTGTGAAGGATGATGAAGAGAATGGTGCAGGTCCCATTTTTGTTGAAATCCCTGACTGTTCAATTTTTTTATGCCTTCCTACAACTACAATTATGAAAGCTTTAACTTTCATTTTTTCCATGATGAAATGCGTTTATCAGAAACATCTTCAAATAATAATAATCACTTAATTTTTCGAAAATGCTAGTGTTTTTTTTTTTCTTCCTCAAACGCAAATTTTTGAATTTTAAACATAACTATTCTCAGAAACAGCACAAATATTTTTTTCTTTATTTTTTTACGCGTATGTAGGAAAGAACGGTAAAGAATGTCCCATTTTCGGTGCACTGTATTTTTGAAAATTTGAATTCGAAATGGTAAATTCGAATTTCCCGCGCTTGGGTTAGAACGAACTCTCTACATTCTTACAAATTCTCTATCAGGTGTATTAAATATGTTTTGCTCTTAAATGTGTGTGTGTTCATTGTTGCTAACGTACCTTCTTCACAGCACAGCGACAGATATCCCAACACCTCTGAATTGACCGGCACCCACCCACTGCGCGCAAAAAAAGCGTACAGTATATAATCCCCATTATTTCACTCAGTCTTTCAGAAAACTCGTACTATGCGAACAACTTGTTCCTAAATCTCAACAAATCACAAGAGCTGATCATCCTCTATGACACAAACATCAATGATTAAACAGCCATATTCCTTGTAATGTTTATGAAAAGTAAATCTGTGTTGGTTGTCGCTTGTAAATAGTTTGCAGCCAATCCCAAAGTTCCTCGTGGAGTGTGCACGAGATGAAAACTTCTACACACAGTATTTAAAGAAACCTTACTTTCAGTTTACTATGGATACAATCACTCTTATTTGAGCACACTTGATACAATCACTCTTTTGGAACAATTACTTAAGGAAATAACCTGCATTCGAGTTTCATTTTTGTAGCACAAATAAGGCAATCAGACTCATTGGCAAATTATTCCCCAGCAATCACAGAAAAATATATAATTATGACCTTGTCTTGTACACGCGAGATATGTGATAACCCCGAGAGTGACTCGTAAAAGGCAGCAGCTTTTCCAGTAACGTAATTTATTGTAGTTGCCAGTAATTCCAAATGAATAAATGAAGGGTATAGAGGGTCAAACTAGCAGAGCTCTTCTGCCACGTATTTATGGTGCCCAACATAAAAATTTTACCTCTTTAAAAGTATCCACAATGTATAGGTATTTGAGTGAATAATATCAAAAATATAATTTGCACGAGAAAGATCGTCCAGTGCGCAGGTGACAAGGCAGGAAAGCGCTGTAACGCTGCCTCTGCCGAGGCCGAACTGGAAGAATGTACATGGTTCATGGAGGAATATTCCTCCATGTACCAAACAAGACGCAGCAATAATATTATGAAAACTCATTGTAGGTACACCAAAACTCTGAAGAGATTCAAACAAATTTCTACTAGGTAATTCAAAACACTGCCTTCTGATATTCGGAATTGGGAGAATAAAATATTTAAAACAACTAAACGTAGACTGGTCGTAATTGTCTCTGAAGAACTGAAGAAATCTTAAATTTCAATTTCTAAGCTGTGTTCAATATTCATATCAGAAAAACATGGAATATAAAATCTTGGGTTAAAGCTGTGATATCTTTCGGGGGCTGAAGTTTGCTTACTGGGAATCTAGGTGGCATGCGTCCTACATTTATTGAAATCTGTTGCCAACCTAACAATTATGTTTTCATATGTCATTGCAGGGCGCGGTCACCGCACGGCCATTGTAAGGCAGTACAGGAAAGACGATAAATTGGATAAATGAAAGGCTGGAGAGAGACTCATTGCTCGTCCTTACAAAAAAATCCACATTTGCCTGCCCAGGATTGTAGTACATTGTTTAATGTCTAATAAAAAATGTTTTCGATATACGCGTGGTTTTACGTAAATCCCGAAAGCCAAAGTTTCTGTGATACATACGAAATTGTGCTTTGGGCAGACCCAAAGATGAAATTTGGGTCAATCGCGAAGGACGAACACTGAAGCCTCGTCGTGAAATTCGACACATGCAACGAATTCTTATTGCGCTTACAAGTATTACAATTAAAACATTATTTGTAAATACAACGCCTTTCAGTTGTTATGTTGGCTCAAGTAATTCACTCTTTGCATTTAAAGTCCATGAGTTTGGTACTATGAGAAAATGTATTGTGACAAATAAATAAATAGGATATAGTTTACTTGCCGGGAATCGACGCCATTTTTGTTCTACCACTCTCAGTTCCAACATCATGGAAGAAGAGTGAAGGATGGATTGATTTAGCCAACATAACAGAATTACGGTACTTTTGTAAGCCTTTACAACGAATACCCATGAGTGGAAGGTCGTCATATTTTCAAATCATACTTTAATTACATAAATGACTCTTTAGCACAGCCCCTATACTACTCGCGCAACTTTTCTTGAACGATGACCTTGCTTCCCCCTCCCTTGAGCAAAAAACAGTTGAAGACAAAAGCTCGCAGCGAGCACTGATGACAACATTCCAAGCATTAAAACTTCGTTGACGCGAAACAGAAGCTAGTCAAAGCTAGTTGTTTCATAGTCGAGAACTTCTGTTCAGTTTTATTACAATTATCTAAAGAAATGGCTGAGGCAGGTCCAGGACTTTCAAGGGAGGCACCTAAAACTCCTATCTATTGTCCCTGCCTACCCAGAGCGATGACCTGGCCGCACACGTAGCAGGTTGACTTTGATTTTCCAGAGGTTAGCAATACTGTAAATACTATAGTGGCCGACTTTGTGACTAATACCCCTACTCCTCCTGCATTTCTTCAATCCAACGTTCTAGAAAAGTTGCGCAAGTAGTACATGATGTCTAGTAGACTATGCTTATTAGGCGCAGTGACGCTTCTCTACACGTGTCGTATTTCTCGTCGCAATTTTCGCAAAAAGACTCCGGAGTTCAACCTATATGATTAACATACAGCATCCTTGAGTATTTCAATGCATTTCACTCAGAGAATGTGGCCTTCGGGATGTACATAAAAAATCGTGTCTCTCGAAAACAGGCTATAAAGGGAACGAGTTTTGTTTCCGGCACCACTTTATACAAGTCTTTTTGTTTTTCACAATTTCTATTAACTTCATCTATGGTAACTCCGCAATCAGCATGGAGCTTAAGGTTTCGCTCCCTTCCCCTTCCCCTCGCCGAACGGCGGGGAATTGGAGCCCGGCATTAGAGCGGGCCATAGACAAAGATTCGTGGGTGCTCTGTGGAGCGGGCTGTCTCGCCAAGTGACCGACTTGCTCCAGCCGACCTGCCGCAGTTCGTGGCGTGACCTGCACCCGCTCGTGTTTTCCGAGGTCCGGATGAGATGAGCTGGCGAGGACGGCATCTTACTACAGCAAACTATAGCCGCTGGCATCTCCAGTATCTGCCCTTGTTCAACAGCGTGTGGTGTACGCTGCCATCGGCGGGTAAAGCTGCTCGCCTCACCTGCTGATAATGACCAAGTGGCCTGCCACTGCCGGCCGTCGACCTGCGCTGCCGGCGCCACATTTCGACGGCACAACAAACCCTTGACATTATACGGCAATAAAGCCTTACTGCAAGAAATCCCTTATTTTCTCTTATTTTGTTTCCGATAACGTTTCATATTGTGTATAGTTATGGTGTTTGGGAATTGAAAGTGAATTAAACCATGTATGATATGTTAGACACAGGATCCTTGTATCCTGCAAACACATCATCCAATTCAGTTAGATTGACAACAGGTTTCAATGAATGAAGTATGCTTACCACGAAGATCCTCCATAAGTTTATAAACTTCAGCCTACAATATTTACAGATCTCCTCAGTTACCACAATGGTTAAGTTATCTTGTAATTTTAAGGAAATTGTCTTTTGTAAAACATCACGTGTATTTTTCACTTTTACTATTTTTCTAGTCCCTCTGTAGATAAATGATTTCTACAATATTCTGAAAGTCTCATATTACCTGTAAATTCATCAACATTTACAAATAATTATTATAAAATTAATAAAATAATGAATCAAATCCTTATCTTAACTAAATATTACAGCAGCACTAACATGGAAGGAAACGATCTTTTCTTTTCAATCTTGATTACCCGTGGGCACCTGGCATGATCATTTGCAGAGTGACGTTTCCGGGATAACGCTTTACCCCATCTTCATGATACAATGCAAAGACGAAAACTATTACAATTTTAAAAAGAATATAAAATAAGAAATGACAGATAAATGAATCAATATCAGTGAAAACAATATTATAACGAAACATACCGCTCGATATAAACTAACTTAGAGACTCGCCATTATAAATAACAATCGAACATACAAAATTAAGGCAAACTATATACAAATATGTAACTAGCGTAACCGTGCGAAAACTCTCGCATATTAAACCCCACCCTAATTTTTGCTTAGGGTACAGTGAAACAAACTTGGGAACATGTGGCCCGTTTCCATCGTAGTTCCATTCACAATTAGGTACATGGCGACTATAGACCACGGCAAAACGTTAAATGAATGATTGTACTACATGCTTAGAAACAATGTCACATTATCAAGCAACTATTAATAGTACGTCTAGGTGTTATTGCGACAGCGAATCTTGGATTAGTAATTATGCATAAAAACTAGGGATGGGTTCTCGATACTTTCGATACCCTCGATACTCGGGTGTTATCGATAGCGATCGATACTTTCGGAAAATGACTCGATACTTTTTCGATACTTTCATTTATGCCATTACCCATCTCTTCTGATTTTACGGAAGAATTGTTTTCTTTACATTCCTCTTTCTCCTATTGTTCTTCTGTTAGCAACAAGGAAGTGTCCGTCTGTTCGGATTCACTTACAGTTGTTGAAATTACCCATCGCTGCAACGTGCGAGCGCCGTGCCCCGCTCTTTATCCCATTCGCGCCTGTCACCATCTCTTGAAGATAGCACGCAATTCGCGGCCAATTCAGCTTTGGGAAACTCTTCCTTGTGAGCTCCCGGTAATCTAGTGGCGACAGGCACGATAAGCAATGCTCGATGACAGCGTTTCTTCCCGGGATACTCTCCTCTTCATCCCACCGCGGAGGCATCTGATTGAGCGCTTGAGTTCAGTTCTACATTTTAAAGTGACCGAAAGACGACTAGAGTAGTGTGCATTTCATAAACAAAAAGAGTGAAGTGTGGAATTATTTTGAAGAGGACTCGAAAGATGACAATCGTGCTAATTGTAGAATATGTAAAAAAATACATTTTCGCCTAGTAGAAAATTACATAATACTAGTAAATAAAAAAACGTTACATCAATACGCCGGGTAGTATTCCGCTCCACCGAACACAGAGCCAAGCCAACTAATGTTGGAATCGTCGCAGATAGTACATATGAAGTGGTAGAAGTTAATGAAGTGAAGTGGTAGAAGTCAAGATCATCAAGTTCCAACACAAATCAATCAACACTCTTTGATTTTTTGGCCACAAAGAACAAATTTAAATCAGGAGACAATCGTTCAATAGCAATAACAAGAAAATTTGCTTACATGATACGCATAGATAATCAATCGATCAGTATTTTTGAGGACAATAGATTCAAGGAATTAATTAAACATCTTGAACCTAGATACACCATGTTCACAAGACAATAACTCTTTAATCACGATTTCGATTTAATCACGATATTTACGACACTCTTTAATCACGATATTTCAGTAGTTAAAAAAATTAAATCACTTTAAATGATTCCGAATAACTCATTTCCTTTATCTACAATAGAAATTTCAAATTAGATAAGCATTTATTGTTCAAAATTTTAATTCATTTAATTTATTTGATAGGCATCCTCAACTACTGAACCCCTGAAAATGCATTGATGTGTGGTCTCTTTATAGAAATACTCTGAAGAGTGACCACGAAATATCATGCTGTGTATACGAAACCACAGCACAAGAAGATGAATTAAATGTGCGGACTTTCTTCCTCGTGATGCAAATGTACTATCTTACTGGAAAAACAAAGTGACTCTCCCCAATTTAAGAAAAGTGCTGTTTGATACCTGTGCATTCATCATTTACAGTGTTTTTGGAGAGACTTTCCAGTACAGCTGGATTGATATGTGTCCAAAACAAACAAACAAACAAACAAACAAACAAACAAACAAACAAAAACGCAGAAAGAGTTAAAATGTTAGTTTTCCTTAATATGAATCTTTAAAAACTCTAAAAAATGTGTGTTCATCTCAATAGTTTTAAATATTAAAATAGCACATGTATGCGTGTGTGAAGAACAAAATATATCCTTCCAATTCTGATTGAACCACTTTTGCTGCTGAGCCTTTAAAGTAGTATGGTATCGAGTATCGAAGCTCTCAGACAGGTGACGGTATCAGTATCGAGAAATTCAGGTATCGACGCATCGCTAGTTGTTAAGGAAGTACTTTATTATATATGAGCTAGTGGTGTGTATGCTGCAGTAAGATATTTCCACCAGAAGTTGTGAATACTGCCTGGTCCTGAAGCCCTCCAATTGTGTAATTTCTTCATTGACACTTCTTGAGGGGATACTATTGGGTTTTCCATACCTTCCTATGAGTTACATTCTGCCTATTGGTTTTCAATCCATATTGCCTCAGTGTTATGTTCTGTGGTTTTGCTCCAAATACCCCTCCCCCCCAATATTCTTCCATTTCATTTAATGGAGGGTGATTTCCTTTGGCATTTATTTCTGTGAGCCCATTGTAAAACTGTTTTTCCCTGAGGATGAATTTTCTATTTTCTGATTTCCATTTATTTAATATGTTATAGCGTCTCAGCCTCTTACCGAGGACTGCAATTTTGTTTCAGAGTTCATATGTTTGTCTAGTTTTTCATCAAAACCAGGATCCTCTGTCCTCATCTTATGACTATGGAAGATGTGAAAAAAAAACTATCCCTCAGATCTTGTTTGCACTGATCACGTTTTTCCTTCCATATTTGTAGCCTTGCAATGTTACTCCTAAATTGTACGCAATTTCCATTTTTGGGTCTTTGAGATTTTATTTTGTATTGACTTTTGTGATTGGCAGGTGATATTTTTGGCTGTTAAAATAGTTTTTGCGGCACAGTATACATACAGTTGAACAGATTCTATTCACATCATTATTTTGGCGTGAAGTATTCTCTTGGCTATTTCAAGATGTCGAAATGTGGTCTCATTTGGGTGTAATTTTGGTAGAGGTTCGCGTAGATTTGGGTCTGTTCCAGAGTATAATAAAATATTTCTTTCCAAATCTTCCTCTGTGTTTTTCTGTAGTAATTCTTATGGAATTAGCTGGATTGTTTGTGTAATTAGGTTTTCTGTTATTCTTCCCTCTCGATTAACTTCATCATCTTTATCATTGTCATCAGGATTCTGGTTTGGAACTACATTTAGGTCTTCTCGTAATATCTTTGACAGTTTTTCCGTCTCTAATATTGTTTTCTTTTTGAACCGTGATTACAAGTTTATTAATTATATAACGGTATCTGTCCAATATGTTTTGTTCCATGAATTGTCCTGAATCTGGTCGAAATTTTATAACTTCGGAATATATCTTGGACTGATAGTTCGTAATGTCTTGCCCACACCGTGCAGCTGCATTATATGCCCGTAGAACATCACAATTATCTTTATGTAGTCATTTGAAACGGGTCTTCGATGAAGTGTTGTTAGGGCCTCTAGCAGGCCTCTGAGGGAGACTAACAAAAAAACTTCTGAGCTCGGATGATTAGAGCTTGGTGTTCCAGTCACTGGTACAGATATATCTGCAGAAGTCGCTGGTTCCTCCGAAGGTTCTACATTGGTGGTTCGCATGCTGTCGCACTCAGCACCAGCTCCAAGTGCACCCTGACGCTCCTCAGGGAGCGGCCGTGTCCTCAAATTATACATTTTCGAAGACTCCATCATGCTATATGTTGCGTTTTAACCCTACGGCCCGGGGTTTTCCTGTTGGACTTTTCTCCCTTAAGGGGTAGCCTTCATGGCTGTGAAGCCACCCTCACCGTTTTCATCTCTAACCCTAGACAGGGGCCCTTGCTGGGTACTGACAGTTGGAGACAGCTGAGCCCATTTTATAGAGGTATGATTCTCTGCACCTAGAACTGTTGGGATCCGGTAATCCTCTTCCGCCTCCAGGTCCATTGGTCTTCACAGAGGTCCGTTAGCATCCATAGCATGGCTGTGGATGGCCCCAGGGGGCACGACGAGGGAATGGACATGACTTGCCCCCCTATTATTATTATTATTATTATTATTATTATTATTATTATTATTATTATTATTATTATTATTATTATTATTATTATTATTATTATTATTATTAATAATAATAATAATAATATAATTATTATTACCCTTTTATTTTCTCATTTTATTGGTATATTTGAATAAATTATTGTACAAATATATAAAATTAAAGCACAATATTGAATTCCCTATATAATTTCTGCCTGTATCGTCATCGCTGTGTCAATATTTGTGATTCGGTAATAGATGCGCATTAATTCTTCATTAACAGCCGTTGGCCATTTTCTGCGCTGTGTAGGCAACCTTGCTTGGGAGGGCGCTGATTGTAACACCTGCGCAGCACGTTCAGCTGGGGAGGCACTCGATGTGGGTTCGCTCCTTTCAGGCTGTCGCATTTCGAGTATCCCGACCAGGCCTCGCCTGCTCAACTCCTGGTCACCACCGGCTCACATACTGTCACCCCCAGCGACGCCCTGACGCTCCTCGGGTAGCGGCATTTTTTCCGAGGCTTTCTTTCTGGCACGTATCTCCATATTTAATGGGCGCATTTTATTCCAACTGCCAGGACAACGGTAGCCACTCAGGCTTTGAGAACCGCTGTTGACCATTTAATTGGCTCCTCCACCGACTCTCTAGGTACAAGTCCAGTTGGCTGACTTGTACCATCCTGATAGGCCTTATCCCAGAATTACCTTCTAGTAGCCCTACCAGGACCTCCTTCTCTCATTGGTCGACTGTCTCGCCGAAGGGGCTGGATACCACAACCTTGAAATGAGTACGACTGAACAGGGCTCCCCCCGTGAAGGGTGACAGTGGTGTTGGGTGTGACAGATTATAGCCTTCATTGATGTTCACATCACACCTCTATTATTATTATTATTATTATTATTATTATTATTATTATTATTATTATTATTATTATTATTATTATTATTATTATTATTATTATTATTATTACAAGTATTATAAAGAGAGTTCCTAGGAATGTCGCCATTTCTCGCTGTTTATTTTCTCTATTTCTTTCCCAAAGTGTATACTGAGTCTTTAACAACCATCATTGCTCTCAACTCCTCCTCCCACACCCTTCTTGGAGATTTTGTATTCCTTCTTTATTGGGGTTTGCATCCTCATTCGTTCTTTGTCTCTACTCACTACCAGCGACTGAGATGACTGTGTACCGCTGCCTCTGCAGCGTAGGGCACACCGGAAGATTGTAGGGTTCGAGTCTTCACGGTGGAAATGGTAGAGAGTAGCTACTTAGGTCTACATAATATCTAGTTAATTTACTACAAATAGGATTGAGAATTAGCCCCCTTTCCCACAGGAAACTATAATACAAATTTTTCTACCAAAATGTCGCCGCAGAATTGCAGAGATTTCTAGAAGAAAGTATGCGAGAAAGGAATATTAGAAAGAGAAAACGGTAGCGGCTAACTGCTTTGATATATAGTTTTCCGCAGTTTCTCCGATCAACACCAGGCGAATGTCGGAACATGCAGTTCATGGGCCGCGCGTGATATTTCTTTGTTCATACTCTTCGCTTCCTTTCCACAAACACATACTTACACTAGCGAGCACTACACTTCCAACACTTGTTATTCTGCCACGAAGACAGGTCGGAACCTCAGAGGTGGAGGAGGGAGAAACACCACAAGCCGACTTGCAGGCGGGCGCGGGACCTCTCGTTCCAAAAGGGGAGGAACACCGTTATCTCCCGGGATAAAATACTCACTACACTTACGGACCTAACGACTATTACAATTGACAGGTCTGAAAACAATAAATTGATGTATACTCGTTTCCCGGTCCTGCTAACGAAAAAAAAAGAATCGTTCAATGATTGATTGAGGCTCCAGGCGCGTCAACTGCCAAGGTTATAAGTCCCGTAAGAATAGTGTATGCTTTATTACGGGAGGTGGCGGTGATCTTCCCACGCTGGATGGGGAGATCCGGCGCCGAGCGGGTTTGTCTTCAATCAGGAATCTCCCACCAAGGGACACCGCCACGGTCTGGACAAATTCTAAGCTCCCGACTGGTCTCCCGGCATGTGTGGTAATGTAGTGCATATTAGTGTGGGTGTCTGTAAGTAAGGGGTAAGGATCATGCGCGGTCCGTGGTCCGTTTGTTAGGGCATTTCTTCACCATTTGCCTAGTGTCGATCGGAGAAACCACGGAACACTACCGATCAGGGCAACCGACCGATAGAATTTTCCTCCAGACAGCAACTGAATTCGACCTAACTGACAATCCTGTGTCAAAAATCCTGCCGCGACTTCAAATTAGGACCTCCCGGTCAGAGGCACTGTAGTGACATCAGTTAATGCTGTGAGACACAGAGGTGTCACTCGTTCAAGTTAAATGAAATCTGTACAACAACTTTTTGATAAAAACTAAACCTTTGGAGAGATAAGAGGATCAAATCTGAATATTGAACTGAAAATCGTACTTTTTTCTCAAATCGGCGCTTGCCCCGTTGTTTGGGTCGCTTGTCTCAATTCTCCTCCAGGTGATCGCATTGTCCAACTCCGCTTTTTGGCTGATGTTGAAAATCGGATGGAAATCTACTACCTCATGGCCTAGGAAGCCTCAGTTGCCATCGGACACTTACTTGTGCTAACGCACACTATTATCTCCTTCTCCTCCATGTAACTTCTATACCTGCGCATTCGTTAAGGTCTTATTTGGCTAGATTCAAGGTGCGTAAGAAGTGTTATGTCACCAACAGTACCATAAAATCAAATCTGTTACTCGTTAGCTGATTCGCATTAGCAATTCTATTACATTTGAATTATGTTTTGTCATTTAATTTTCCTAACCACGCTTGTTGCTACTTTATTCATAATTCAATTTTGTATTTTTAGGGTAGCTATTCCGACGCTCAGAATATCGTGATCCGATGAGACTTTCCTTCCATATATCAAAGTTTTACTGCTTCTTACTTTCTCATTCTTACATAGAGTGAAGAAAAATCTTATCGTGCGCCTGAAAGTGGTGAATTTTCGAAAGAATAGCTCTTATTCACGGGCCATGGTAATAAATATTATTCCTATATAGTAAATTACTTCGTCTAACAATTCGTGAAGTAAGAATTCATCTACAAGGTTTTCGATATTTGAAATCGCTTGACGCCGATACGCCCGTCTGTCTATCCGACACTATGTCCGCCTCTCTCTCCGTCTGTTTGTGGTCAAAGCTAGTGGCTAAACCGTTCACCAGATTTTATTCGAAATTTATATTCCTCGATCGATTCAAAGTAACTCGAGTTCTTGTTAGTTTCAAACGGACATTTTAGATTTGGGGGGTATTAATTTACATAAAATATCATTTACATTTTCAAAACTTTCACAAAAATAGTTTCAATTTTTAAAATTTATACTTTTGTAAAGGACGCATAAAACAATTGCGCCAGTTTCATTTTCTTTGATATGCCTCATTAAAGAAACATGTTCAAACTTTTTCCCGCCATCTTCCAACCAATACGGTATTGAATATAGAGTTTTTTCCATTAAAAAATCTATTCTTAAAAGGCAGATCTTTAAATTAGAGCATGTATATATTTCGAAATTATGAATAGTTTTCATGTAATATTGAAAATAATGTAGCCAATTTATAAACATTTTTTTTTAAATGGCTCGAAAGTTTTTCTTTAAAATTTACCCTCGTATGTATCAAAGAATGGTAAAAAATTGGGACTAGTCCTATTTCCGTCGAACTCTCCTTATTTTCGAAAAGTGCAAAAAGGTAATATTCCCAAACTACAAATTTGAATATAGAGATTTTTGTATTTAACATCAATTCTAAAATATCAGATCATAAAAGGTCATGTGCAATATTTTGAAGAAACTAGTAGTTTTCGAGCAATTTCTACTTAAAATTAAATTAAAGTATAAGAAAAACATTTTCTTAAAATGTACTCCCATTTTTTTTCTTAAAATTTCTTTCCGCGAATAGGACAAGGTAGGCCTTAAAGAATGGTGCACAATTCCATTTTCATTGCACTCTCTAAATGTTCAAAAATTGCAAAAGTTTAAGATAGTTCGAGAAATTATGCGTTGTTGTAGAAGAAATAGCTTACAATAATAAATCTATAAATAAATAAATGCCCCCTCTCATTGGACGGAATACTTTTCCCATGCTCTAATTTCGGGCTCCAGCTCCATAAATTGGTTTTATTATATTTTAGCTGTCTTTTAGATTTAATTTTCATAAATTCTAGATCCCCATTCTTTCAGGACAGTTTATGTTTAATATAATATTTTCAAAACTTAATAGAAATTTTTTTCATTTATATTTCACTTCTTATTTTTGTATTGCACAATGTTTCGATGACGTTTTGTCATCATCCTCAGGTATATTTTACAGATATCTTTTTAAACTTTCCAAATTCCAAAACTTATTTGTTATAGATTATTATTTTTTGAATTTCTCAAGTCTACAAACAGAGGAAAGAAAAAGAAAAGAATTATTTTTAATTTAGAATTTTTTATATAATTTATATATATTTCTCTATCTCTTTATATATATTTCTATATAATTCAGAATTATACTATACATTATTATTCATTATTATATAACCACAAAATGTATATTTCGATATAATTAAGGAAGTGAGTATATAATATAAGTGTTGTTAAAATAAAACACATTAAGAGGCGAAGGGAAGTAGGAATCGGAAATGTTAGGGCAGAGGCGTTGGTGCGGACGATTTTCTGTGGTGCTCTTTGTTTTCAGGTGCCGAGGAGGCCAAACACTGGAAGGAGAATGCCTGACGCCCGCACCTAATAAAAAAATGGTTTAAAAACAGGATAGATTAGCATGTACTCGGCTTCTGAGGGCAGGTTTTTCCCCCTTCAGGGGTTTTTTCCTCAGCCGTACCTTATGGTCTCTTTTCCCCGGCTTTGAAGCGAAGGAGAGACCATTTGGGGTGAATACCAGAATTCGAAAGGTTAGAACGCGATAGAATGTAGGTATTGTAATGGCTTAAAGGCCTTCGGCCTAGCCACATTGCATCAAGTTTTTTAATTTGTCTGTAATAATTACCTATTAAATAAAATAAAAATAAAAATAAAAATATAATATAAGTGAAAAAAATTCTACCAAGTTTTGAAAATATTATACTAAGGACAAACTCTCTATATGAAATAGGGATCTGCAATTCGTGAAAACGCAGTTTCGTGTCGCACGCGGTGCTGCGTGGCGCCTCCGCCAGGGCGTCCGCGGCCCAGTGCTTTCTCCCGCGCAGCGCTTCGCCGCGTCCGGGCGCGCCGCTACATTCGTAAAATTTACGTGCCGCCTGCACTAACACCTGATGAATAATGGACCGACTTTCCTCTTCCGCGCTTCGCCTCCTTCCGTCCCAGGGACAGGCAGGGAGCGGAGCGGGGGCAGGGCGGGAAGCAAGCGAGCGCTGCGGAAACGTTTAAAAAACGGCGCAGGCCTAATTTTCGTTCAACTCTCTGATTTTTCGAAACTCACTAAAGTTAAAAATATTGCGAGAAACTATGTGATGTTGCAGTATCATTAGTTATTTCATGCTCACAATTTAAAAAATTACTCTTTCAAAATATTTTTATTTCGGTTCTCAATTGAAATTGCCGCTTTCACTGAAATACTTGCCTGATTGACACTGATTGACCATTACCCCTAATGATAATCAGTGGGAAATATTCAGAACAATCTTAGCATGCAAAGCAGCTTCAAATATTTTTAATATTGTTTATTCTTTTGGGTCAAAATCGATACAAATAAACAATAATCGTACGTATTTCCAATCCAACTTGATTCATTGATTGAGTGTTAGTGATTCCGGGCGCGTCAACTACCGAGGTCATTTGTTCCGTAAGTGTAGTGTATGTTGTTTCATCAGAAGGCGGTGATCTTCCCCTGCTGGATGGTGAGATCCGGCGCCGAACTACCGTCCACTAGCGGAGGTCCCAACCACGTATTTCCCACCAACGGGGCATCACCCCATCCGGAACCAGCTCTAAGCTTCCGACCGGACGCCCGGCATGTGTGGTAGTGTAATGAATGTTAGTGTAAGTGTGTGTAAGGGGTGAGTATAGGACAAGGAAGAGGAAGGTACGACGCGCGGTCTGTGGCCCGTTTGTTCGGGTACTACTCCGCCATTCGCCTGATGTTGATCGAAAGAAGCACGAAAAAATTCCGAGCAGAACAGCCGGCCTCTAGAATTCTCCTCGAGACAGCGGCTGAATTCGATCTAGCTGAAGTCCAAAATCTCACCAATGTCAGGACTCGAACCTAGGACTCCCCGATCAGAGGTACTGCAGTGACATCATTTGATACACTGAGCCACATCTCCTGGGACAGTCCAACTTGAGCAAATTTGAATGTAATCAATAATTAACTCAAAGTGGACTACACGTACTTATGAAATTTGCAGGCACTTTTCCATAATTGTATGCAATAAAATTCGGAGAATACTTCAGGGATATCCGACGCTTGGGCAGAACAATTTAGTGATCGGGAGGGAGTGGGGGATACAGCTAGATTTGACTCAAGAAAGCTCTATTTTCCTCTGCACGGTGTTGTGCTGCGAAGGTTGAGAGCGTCTGTAGAAACACTCAAGCAGCGGGTTTTGTGTACTATCGTTCACACAACTTCTGACTCAGGTCTCGTTTCTGCCTCCTCTGCTCATGCTGTGGGCTTCCTCATGCTCGAACATTGTGCTGAATATAACAGGACGAGAGACCATTGCGGGCTTGCTGAAGGTTCATGGAAAGTTCTAATTATGTTTAAGTAAATATAAATATCCAGTTTGTAATGTGTCTTGTAGTGTCGTGTAAAATGTATTAAGTATTATGCAAATATGATACCACATGTTGAGAAAATGAGAAATCCGTGCCAGGTTAGGATGTTAGAAAAATTGCAAACAGCTGCCACTAAACGCGGGGATATAAATTTAAAACTTGGTGCATACTCTATATAATTTTTTGTGTAATAGAATATATATTTAAAAAAATGTTCTAATTGATACATATGTAAGGACAAAAAACATTTTGTTCTTCTATGTGTAGTAAATTTATTTTTCTCGTCCGAATCAGAATCCCATTTTTTGTGGGTCCTTGATATCGAAAAATTGATTTACGGCAAAACGTCAGCCAGCCTCTGTCCGTCTGTTCATATGGCCGTTTGTCTGTCTGTTTGTACCACTAGCACCTAAACCATTTAAACGGTTTTCTCCAAAATGATATTGCGTGATCGATCAAAACAAACGCAATGTCCTACGAGTTAATAAGGGATATTTTGATTTTTGGAGTACCTTTTAAATCTTTTCTCAAATGTTGCTCCAAATTTTGTAATTACTATTTGTTCTCGGATATCGTAAAAGACGCTTAAAAAAGTAGGTGTCAGTTTCTTTGAAATCTCTGAATTACGACATAATCATTATTACAACTACAATATTGAAAATAAGAGATGTTTTTGCAAGTGAAATCTATTGTTCAAAGAGAAATAAGGTCATCTAAAATTTTTCCAGAATACGAGTGATTTTGCGTAAAAAAAGTAGACCAGATTTAAATTTTTCTTCTAAAAACAACCACTTGTTTTTTTCATTTTTTCCATGTATGAAGCAAAGGACGGTAACAAATTCTAATTTGTTACCGTCCTCTCTTTGGCTTGTTCTCTCTTTGGCAATCTCTGTATTATCGAAATATGAAAGAACTTCACATTGTAAAACTACAATATTGCTACTATTTTTTTCAATGAAACATCTAAGAACTAGATCTCTAAATACAATTTTGTAAACTTTTTAAAAAAAACTAGCAATTTTCCCGTAATTTGTGCTTAAAATTAATACATTCCATTAACAATAATCGGAAAAGCTGCTCAATTTTTTTCTTTATTTTTTGTGGGCCACGTTTAAAACATGGCACAGGTCTCAGTTGTCTTTAAACTGTCTGAAATTTCGAAAATTGCACTAGTTATAAATAATGATTGAAAAATGCACTGTTAAACATCACTAGTGTTTATTAATTTATTAGTTGTCAGGTACGTTTATAAATAGTTCATTATATGATTTATTCAAATGTATTTTGTGGGACTACTGTCTATACTATTTTTTACTACTTAAATTAAGTACAACTTGGTATATTGGTTTGGAAATATATGTGCTACATCAACTATATGCAAAACTATTCATGGATGCATCCTGTGGTAATTCGTTTTTTGCTCAGCCATAATTGTGTTAATCGTGCTACATAAGTGACAAGTGTTATAAACATTACAATCTTTTTTGGACGTGGAAAATATATTTGAAAACGCGAAGAATGTAACTACGTGTATCTTACTGACAAAATATTTTAAAATTATTACACCACCGTTCGTTACATTTCTAATTCTTTTCTATGAATTTATTAAAAAATCTTTATAAATAATGATTCTATTTATTTTGTATGGTTCTATGAGTGTTAGGGTAAGAATTATTTCAGAGACTGCGGAAGAGCAAGACGGTTAAGCAACGATGCTTTGAAGAGTATGAGCATTCTTACCTTTAAGTGCCTTTTGTCTACGCCTGCTGTAAAAATTCACAGAATGAGCATTTTAACAGAAACCTTCTCAACACTAAAACGGTTATTGTTTATTCTTTCGCACTTCCGTCACGATCTACCCATTAACGATGGAAGTTATCGTTTGGTCTTGTCGACAATATCAAGCACGGATTATTAAGAGGGTTAAGGGGTCACGAGATTTCCGAAAGTTGTAAAAACCCTATAATGAAAAAGGAGCCCAAAGGAGTACTTTTTACAGATGTAAACATTTTTTAAACTTGGAAAATACTTCAATAAATCATTGCACTTACTGAATAAGTATACGTACTTAATTGCTGTTCTTTTTGTAACATGTATTATACGAGTAGGCTAGTTTGAAACTCAGAATTTTTCACTTTGCCCTGAAAATAATTTATGGATTATTATATACAAACAATCTTCACGTTGACGATACATGTGTAATATTATCTAGGTTTTTTACAACTTCGCGAAATACATGTAATTTTTAATAATAAAAATAACAGTTTCTTCTATTTTGTCCTGGTGTTCAGAAGTCTCCCCTGCTCTCTTATCAGTGCGAAAACAGCGCACCAATCTTTAAAAGCAGAGTCGTAATGTATGTTGTGTGCTGTTTTGGATTATTATTATTATTATTATTATTATTATTATTATTATTATTATTATTATTATTATTATTATTATTATTATTATTATTATTATTATTATTAAAATAATTATTATTATTGTTATTATTGTTGTTGTTGTTGATTGTACCACAATTGTGTATAAAAGTATTTATTTATTCATTTATCTAAATCACCAATACCTGTGGATCTACAAAACAAATTGTAAAATTATTGTACTAGGGGCATAAACCTATTTACAAGAGCAAGTATGTTTTCATTGTAAACCTGCTGACGAATACCCAAGAATCGGTCGAACCAGCATTGTGAGTGTGGAGTTCGCAAGTGTGGGTGGGTGCAGCGGTTGGATATATGATTTATTTTCGTTAAAAACAGAAAAAAAACTGTTAGGTATGGCGGAGAAGACAAAATCAACGCACGTTTTATTGAGTTCCAGAATCTGTTCACCACACTTTTATTATAAACCGAAGAATAACGAATAAAAGCACCAACAAACCGATATTGACGTTTGCTACTAAAACCTTTCGCTTCGGAATTATGGAAAATTTATTTGTATCGGTAAACGATTTTTGTATTTCATTTTTTTTATGATTGGTAACAAATAGCAACCCACACCCCCGCCTATACTCCTAACGTAACCAGGAAAAACACAGAGCTCAACAAACTTGCGCATAGTGAAGCTACATGTCCAGAAGCAAAGCCAGGGACGATTTCAGCTCTTGGTTAATGGATCAGGCTCTCCAAACAGCGAGGCCCCGCCCCAGCTGGGAGCTCCCGACCGATCTCCAGGAATATGCAGTAGTGTAGTGCATGTTAGTGTAAGTGTGTGTGTATGGGGAGAGGATAGGACAAGGAAGAGGAAGGACAGATCGCGCGCGGTCCGTGGCCTGTTTGGAAGGGCACCGCTCCGGCATTCGCCTGGTGTTGATCAGAGAAACAACGGAAAACTACCGATCAGAGGAGCCAGCCGCTAGAATTCTCCTCCAGATAGCGACTGAATTCGACTTAACTGAAAAGCTAGGGTCGAAAATCCTGCCGTCGTCAAAACTTGAACATAGGACCTCCCTGTCAAAGGCGCTGCAGATATCAGTTGATGCTCTGAGCTACCGCTCCCGGTTTACTTGGCTCTTTAACTTGTGTATCGATTTTAATAGTTTAATGTGATTGGTCTATTTATTGTAAATAACATTCATGTATTATCTGTATATGACTTGTAATGAGCTGTTGATAATAATGAATGCAGAAAAATCAAATCTGCAGTTCATTTACCGTTGCAAATAATTTTTCTACAACTGGGCAACGAAACTGTCCAGTTTTTCAATTATTATTATTATTGTTATTATTAATAATAATTTTAATTTTAAAATTTTCATCTGTCAACTATTTATTGTTAAATTGTTGGGAAGGGACCCTGGAACTCACGAAAACGTGCGCAGATAATTTTCTCCCCATACGTCACATACAGATTTTTACTATTTTTTGACTAAATACATAAATACTTGTTGAATATGTTTCCTACGTGTGTCGTAATAAAAAATACCTGTATTTCATGACAATGTTCCCACCCTTAATTAAGTCAGTTTTGAAAACAAGAACAGAATTGTAAATAAGGAGCCAAGGCAATGGTATAATTCCAAACTCAATGAAAACAGGCTTTCAGAAATCACGTGGACATTTGCTTTCTATTCGCACTTTTCCTGCAATCAAAAACAAGTAAACCTCTCACCCGGAGACGAGTAGGTCAGAAGCTGGCGGTGGCGGTCGAGAAGCAAATGGCAGTGATAAAAGTGTCAGCGCGAAGCCGTTAATGAATGCAACTTGTGGTAGCATGTAGTCGTGACTCTGACAAATGCTAATGTCTAACGCACCGGGAATGTTGGATTGGTGAGATAACATGGCGATGGGCCAATATGGATACGCAACTGGAGTTACCCGTCACAATCACATTCACTTCTTTGCCTTGCCTTTGCAACTGAAATATGAATTTCCAAATAACTCTGCTGATCACAGCCGTTCCAGTAAATGGTCGCTAATATTATTTAGAAGTTTTAGAAATAAAATTTGAGAAATATTTATACCTTCTTTAAACTTCTATATGCGTATACTTATAATTCGGAGAGGAGAAAAATATCTAGTTACCTTTCTATTGTACTAAGAAAATTGCTAGGTTAATCACATTGTTTTTATAGTATACACTAATGTTTTTATATAATGCACCAATTCAAAAGACATTGTTTTTATAGTTTTAAGTCAATGGAAAAATATTATAACAATTATTGTACCTAAACAGATAATACTTCTTTCTATTTTTCTGCATTCAACTTTGAAAGAAAAAGTAAATGTCATAAATGAAGCATCTAGCCTTGTAAATAATGGTATCTGTCATTTGGAACAAAATCAAGATAACTGGTCTTAAAGAAAAAATGGTAGAAGCTCTCAAGAGGTAACCTCAATTGACTTTAAAAGAGGTAAAAGTTTCATTTGGCAAACACATCTAAATTGAATATGTGTATAGATTTATCTTTATATTTTTCTCTTTATTTTTTCAGTAATTTTTTTTTTCGTGCTTAATGGGTGATGGTGAAAAGTGAGACATACTCAACCATGAAAATTCATTAAAAGAAATGGAAATTGCACAAATAGTAACAAAATAAAGAAAAGGGAAAAGAAATAACCGTCATATTTCAAAATGTTAAATCATTGCAATGAAATATGGCCATATGACCTTAACGTTGGTAATAGTTTCGAACGTATTCAACGGAAATTTGTAAGTGGAATATGTAATAAGTTATATGAACATGAATAAGAAGCTAAATCAGTAGCTTGTGGTGATTTTTTTTTCTGGGGAAGCAGTTACATTTTAGATGGAAGATTTTTAATTTTTCACATGGATATGACGACAAATGAATCATTTAAATTAATTGTAAATACCTTATTTCTAGCGAAGAGCGATTCTTCAGTCTTCCTTTACAAAATTAGTGATGACACTGTGGTAAAATTTAGGTTTTTCACAGAGACTTTTAATAAATGACTTTCCAACACTGAAAATTGCGAAATTAGAAAGTCTGTCTTGACTTGTAGAATTTCTCAAAAACGTTTTTATACGTTTCAGTGTCGAAAAGCTGCGTTCAACAGATGCAATTGTTGCCGGAATAGTCATAAGACGTTCGCACAGTATCAACACTTTTGAGAATGCCTTTCTCAGTTTATTTGCCCGTATATATCACAACAATTCCTGAGCACTTCGTTTTCTAATACCAACAGTCATGCTGTAACTTGTTTATGTGTCCTGCGCCGTATCCAATGTCATTACTCTTACTTCACAAAATACTGAATGGGTTTTCTGATCAATGAAAAATTTCATTAAAAACAATAATAAGAAAATTGGAACCGAAATCTCTTTTCAGTAATTCTAAAAATCCTCTGATGACATGAGATCTTCCGCATCCCAGTCACTGCCCTCTTCGACAATATTTTCAAACTAATTCACAAACAAATTTTTATTGACAATTTTCTTTTGCAAATTCTACTGTTTTACTTTATCAGTAAACATATTCTTCTATTTAGCATTTCTCTCGAGATCCTCGATACCCATGCACAGTTTGAACTAACTATTGTAACTCCATCTAGTGGGAGTTGCTTTTGGAAGCCTTTTTTAACCTCCATGTGTAGAGCATGGCAACGTTTAAGAGACTGCGGAAAAGAGGTTGATAAAGCATATTTATATTTTCATATTTTTTTCATTTCATACATTTATTCATTTCATATTCATAGTTCATATTACACCAGTTAAGAATATTTTACATTCTTTGATTTTGGAAACTGAGATAATACCAGATTTAAATTATGAGCACAGTGAACAAACAGTTCATTAGGGTATGCCCCTTTTAATGGACCAGTTATCACCACATCACCCTCATAACTTTGTGCAATAAGTTTGAATTCGCATTTTAAATCTTCGACAGTTTCTCTTGCAATTCATTATTTGCCGTTCAGTCTGAAGAGACTTCTTGGAGTCCAAGGAATCTCTCTTCAACATTTCCTTCGGCATTTAAATACCGCACTACTGTACACAATTCGCTTAGATTTCCAATATCTGTACTCTCATCTAATACAATACCAACAAAATTACTATTATCTATTTATTATTTAATGTTTTGGAAATAAACATTTACAACTGAAGATGATATGTCGTTTTGAATGAAATTTGAAGTACGAACAAATACAAATGAATTATCTTGATGCTGCACCAAAAGTACCAAATCTTTGAAGTGTACCAAATCTTTGAAGTTCCCTTTATATGTGGAGTCAAATGACTCTTCATAACTTGGAAAATCTGAGTTCGTGGAATCCTAGAAAGCACACATCAATGAGTCTTTTAAATATTTTGTGTTTTTTTCACAGTTTCGTTATGTTTCTGGTGCGATATATTTATATCTCCATCTAAAGCATGATCAATCGTTTTTGCTGAATTCAATTTTCAAAACTTCAAAATGCTGAGGAAATCATTCTTACAACTTTAATGTCTTTTCACTACCTTGTGTAAATTATTTAAATCCGAGAATCCTTTGCTCTTTCATAACCTTTTTTCCGTTGAAAACAGTAAATGAGGCCAACAAAACAATTTGAATTTACTTTCAAACCCAATAATCCAGTCGACATTTTCAAAAATTGTGGTTAGTATTTTTAGTAATGTTGTTTCCCTACTTTTTGAAAGTATTTTTTTCTCTCCGCATAATTGTACGAGCTGAAACCTTGCCTCAAAATTTCGCCTACATTTCATTTGAACTTTCAACTGCGTCAGAGTTAAGAGCACTCATTACGATTTGCAGTTGTAAAGTTGCTTCTAGTATATACCGTTACAGCTTACTGTTGAATCCGACGTTAGGGGTGGGAAAACTTATTGTTTTCTTCAGTTTCAACAGAGTCTTGACAGATTTGCAGCACAATCAAATAACGACTCGAGGAAAAAATAAATACAACTGAACCAATAAGCACATGCGGAACCTACCAGATGCGCGCAGTCCGTCATATGAGACCGAGCGGGCCCACCACACAGGTCAGTGTATCTGCTGATCACAGCATTTCCCATGAGACACTGGATACAGATTGCCCAAGGGCTTCCAAAAAGCTTTATAAGCGAACTCTAACCTATCTATTGGTGACAATAATAATTACGTGATCAGTTTGGAAAAGGAAGAATGGAGGGACCGAATATAAACTGTTTTTATTTGGAATACAAATAAATGATTATAAATTACTAGTCAAGTGGTATTTAAATGTAATACATCTTTGGAAATGAAAGGGAAGCAATGCTTTCCTTGCTTCCATGGGACATAATAAACGCCCTTGAGCTAAACATTACGCTTATGTAACCCGGCGTGACATGCATCCTATGTGTCTTTAAAAGTAGACGCTGCAGAATAATCTTATATTAAAAACTGTTTTCTTATCATCGGATACAGAAAAATTTAGAATAGGCTGGAAATTGAAGAAAGAAACTGAGATAATGGGGAATAGTAATGTTGGTTCTTTTAGTACAAGTATTTTTTGGAGAAAAAAGTTTTTTATTTAATATGTAAGCCTATTAAGCTAGGAGACTTTTTCTAAACTAATTATTTATTTATTTCCCGGCAGGGACATCTCCTTCAAGTCTTTGACTTCCTCAGCACCTGAAATCAAATAGCTCCACAGAAAATCGTGTGTACCATCGTCTTTGCGCTTACTTCTCAGTAAAGACACCTAAATATTACTATAAGTATACTAAACGTTTCACCACCTACCCGACTGAATCTGAGAGCTTTCAGTTCTAGCCCTAGCAGTAGTTGCCTTGTTGAAGCTAAACTGCTTTCCTTGGACTTGAGGCGCAAATTAGGATGCTTGATCGTTTCAAATTCTACTATCCATTTCCCAATTAACCCTCCAAACATATCTGTACTTCTCCTCTCCCTCATAGAATCATCAAAACTGTCCTAAAGCACTAAGGAAAGACTTCCAAGATGTCAAGAACTAAAAACTGACACCCCACCTATTCCTCCAAGAAGACTTCACCCTATTTGTCCTTGGTAATTTTTCAAACTACTCGTTGATGTTAAGGGAAGGGGCACCCAGAAGGTGAAGCAGCTGTGGCAACTTGCCCCTGCTTAAGTGGAGCCCTCCTCACTTAAGTAAACGTAAACAAAAGTAAACACAATTAATGTTCTTCAATACATTGTAGAAAAACATACTTTTAACAGTAGTTGAAATATAATCCACCCAAAACATTATTTATATTTATTACATAAATTTATATTTATTACATAAATTTACATTATTATTATTATTATTATTATTATTATTATTATTATTATTATTATTATTATTATTATTATTATTATTATTATTATTATTATTATGTGCACAAATGCGACTAGATAGAACAATTCTTTCTTCGGTATTGCAGCTAGTTTGGCAAATATTGCAATTAACTTCGTTGTGCAAAAAAGAAACAACAGAGGTTTTTGACGTCATTGGGTCACATTTTCGCGATCTAACATTCCAGTCGAATCGCGTGTTCCTAAGAACTAGAGCGCCCACTGTTCATCACTCACACCCGCCCACACCACCGCTGCTTTCTCCAACACTTCCCAACACACATCTCAACCGGCGCTACAAACGGCTTTCAGGTCGTTACACAATTGCTCCTGACTCAATTTCCTCAACGCAGAACGTATGCGAATCCGAGTGAAAATGACCAACTGGTTTTAATGAACAACTGTGACTGTGACGATGTTGTTGAACGTGTTGTCCGAGTTTCGAAATTTGTATTGATTATACGCCCCAACTCACACATAATAACGAACCTTTGATATTTCTACTGTAGAGAATTCTTAAAGAAATATTACATCTACGCATTTTGTTAGCCCATGTACGTTCTTTGTCATGTATTAATTTATCGAACCTTCATAGGATCACGCAACAATATTTTTCTTTTCGAAACATCCTACGTCAGCGGTACTTCATCGGTTCCCTGTCTTTGCCATGTTTTTCTAAATGATTCGTGGAATATCGAACGTATGGTTATGAAAAGTTCAGACATAGTAATTGCGCCGTAAGTCAAAGGGAAACAATTCAGCTTTAACAACAAGACTTCTGCTAGAGCTTCATCTGAAAGCTCTTAGACTAAGACGGATAGCGGTATTGATGAAATAGTCTAGTATTTTCAGGGATTGATTTGCTGAGATGTATATTACTGATCCATAATCTATTATAGTTTGGATTAAAAATTGCTCGATTGATGTTAATGAGGCACATCGATTCTTCTCATCACAAATGCGATGACACTATTTTCGAAATACATAGTTTAGATTTACATTCAGGTTCTAATTTGGTTCTACCAAATACGTTTTCTATCACAAACCATACCTAAGATTTTACGTGTTGATTCGTAAAGTATTGTTACTTATACTATGGGATGACTCTGTGCTTTTGGAATTTTATGAATTCAGAAGAAAACGAAATTCGAATTATTTTCTGAATTGGTGAAGTCGAAAACAAAGTCGTTCAGTAGTGTATTTTGGTCAATGTTCCTTGGTTTCACTACATATAAGATTGTTTCCGCTACATAAAATATTGATATATGAGATGAATAATATTTTGCACGGTGATTTTGCTACGCTGCTTATTTCGTTAACTGCGTTCAGAAATGGCTTAACATTCATGACTCAGCCCTGAGAGAGACTATTTGTCTTTCCTTGAGCGACGATACTTTAGCACCCGAAAGAAATTCTTGATATATACCATTATTTTACTTTCTATTTTCATTGTGGTCAGATTATTCAATAATCATGGTTTGTATACTATTTTGTACACGTTTTCAGTATCGCGGTAAAATAAAATTGCATGTTGGTTCTCTGCAAGTGTGTCAAATATTTCTTTATCTATTCTGACAAGATAATCATCAGCTGATCTATATCGTCGGAAGTCATTTTGAAATGAAGATAACAATTGATAGGATTCCAGGCACTATCTAAGGCGATTACTCACCACTTTGTCTAATAGTTTCCATTGTGTGTATGTAAATGATATTGTCGTGAAGTTTGTTGGTTTAGATATATCGTTTAAGGTTTGGGGATCAGTTGTTTCTCTCCACTCGCCAGGGAAGGATTGAGAGCTCTAGATATTATAAATTTCAAGGAGATTCTGAATTCCTGGTAGGGGGATTTCTTCACGAAGTCGTGCGGGATGTCATCTGGTCCTGGAGAAGATTTTACTCTTATTTAATACCTTCAAAAGTCCAGTGGCTCATAGAAATGGTTGATTAAAAGTTCATAGTGAAGTTACGTTTATGTCCAGAAGCAAAACAAAGGGCCACCTCTGCACTTGCTCAATGTATTAGGGAAACTGGACAAAAACCTAATCGAGATGGGGGTAATTGGCCCGGAAGCTGAAGTATATTACTTGTTATAGGCATATTAAGTTTTTTTAATTATACGATACAAATCTAAACGAATTCATTATATATCATTGTTTTGGTAAAATAAACATTACTTTTCTTTTTCATGATCAGTATAGTCTCTAAATGTATGGAAACATTTATGCAGCAGAAAATATTTTACTTTTAACTTACATTCGTGTAACGACTTTAATTGTTTAACACTTCAGTGGTCGCTGGAAATTGGAACGCGAGTGGTCGCGTGGATTACAATTGTAATCCATTTTTTTAAAAATCTTATTAAGAATATTTTACAAACAAATCGTGTTTTAGTCCAAATGTGGAGAAGTAATACTATCTAAAACACTAAACAGTTACAAAATACTAATAAATTTATTATATATTATGCATACGAACTTGCAAACGATATATTTTACGATTACGAATATTAAATATAACAGTTTGACAAAATTCTTTAAACATCTGAACCTCTATTCTGAATGTGTAGCAATGTCAACAGCAAATAAACATCTCACAGATTTTCGTAATAAGAAACCAACGGGAAACAATCTACGCAGTACTCTCGAGTGCTCACGTCTTGTTAACGTCCACCGTGATAACCTTCCACGTTTCCATTCGGTGACTCCATTAAACTCGTGGTCCCTTCACGGATTCTCAGTACAAGCCTCGTGTTCTTACCGCTGTTGGCACAGATTTTTTCTCGATCTTCCATTTCATTTATGGTTTCATAAAGGGCAAAGCAACCTCCTTTAGAAATCCCCTTCTAGTCAAACTCTCTCCACTGTTGTTCTTTGCATGAAGTTTCAGAGCATCGATTGCAGCGATATTCATGATGTCAGCTTAGGTCAGAGACTGAACAGCGTGTGGTTGCGTGGATTGCTATTGTAATCCAAGCTGTTTCCGGCGATTATCGCTAGTGCAGCAGTTATCTCTTGAGTCATAACTGCTGAAAGTCAATAACTTCTGAAATCGTACTATTTATTGTTGTTGTTTTTTTGCGAAGAATATTCGTGTCATCGGCCAACCGAACTCTTTTTCCATGTGTAATAGACGAGGGCATATCGTTTACGTATAACAGAAAGAGGATAGGACCGAATTTCGAACCTTGCATGGCCCCATAGTCAATTGGCAAAGAATTGGAAAGATAAGTAAATAATGTTCATTCGTCGATTCTATGAGATGCATAGTAATTATTCGAAATTATCAGTTTGTTAGTAACACGAAAGGGGTGAAAGCGAAAGAAAAGACTAAGCAAAGGAAACACTCATCTTTCAAACAGTTATTGGTAACCATATGTTTTTCATTAGTATAACCTTCTATTTTTTTTATAATTCGTGCCACCGGATTTTTCTCAATTTTTACATCTACTCATATTTTCGATAAATTGAACATTACCATATCTCAAGATCTATCTTTAACGAACAGATTTCATTAAGGAAAAAACGCTTTATTCAACATTGTACTTGAAGCAAGACACCCCTAAAAATAGCACTTTTGCGATTTTCGAAAAATCAAGCATTTTAACGAACACGGGACCTCTTGAACCATTGTCTCAACCGTCTTTTGTGATATTCGAGGACAAATTTTAATTCATACATTTGGTGCCATTTTTGAGAAAACTTTGCGATTGTATTCTAAAACGTCATTTCGCCAGTTAACTCTCGAAAAAAGCTCCAAACCCGAGTGAAAGTGGCAATAGCAGCTATGTATGGAGCTCTACGAGGCACCCGACGAAGGAACCTCCATTGACACGACCATCCATCTTGCCGCTGCCCCAGAATCCAGCCAACCCCGACAGGCGCCATCGCCCCTCGCCCCTCCCCGGCTCCCTCCCAATCCCACCGAAAAAGAAACAGCTCATTATTCATTAGCGCTTGATGTGCCGTTTAATTAGCAGTTTGTTAATGCGGAGAAGGGGACCAGGGCAGTGGGCGGGGAAAGCGAAGACGGCTCTCTGACTCCAAAGGACGTTCTACTAATAAGCTGCTTCACCAATTTAATTACATTACCGTTAAAAATTACGGAGCCCCAGGTACGTGAACACGAGTAGCGTGAAGCGCGGCGTGTAAGAGAGATCCCTTGGGGTTTACGTTAATTTATTTGCGTCCCTGGACTCGTGTTTCGCGCCGTGGGAGAGCCAAGTCAAATTCCGCTGGCGACACGTAATTAGCGTAAGCGTACCGGGAAAGGGCACAAGGCGGCGCACTCTAGAGAGAGGATGATGTGCGTCGCACTTTGCGCCCCGCCTTCCACACTTTGAGGCAAGGGCTACGTGGCTTATCCACTTCTCTTTCACAAAGAACACCGGATATCTTTGAAGCCGAGGTAATGAGAGATCAAGAAGACGAAACATTACATTCCCAATAAATAAACGAGACATTAGCATTAGAAGCCATATTAGACAACATTACCATTTAATTGTCGAATAAAAGCTGCTCTCTTTACCTACTACGATGTGTAAGGGTTGATTGAGGCTTTAAAACGAATTTGGTTGTTATCATTAATTTCTACGTAAAATTGTGCAGCTCATTACATGGTTCTGAAAGTAGATCGTGTTCTTCTTCGATATTCAAAATCCGCTTGTTGGTTGAAACCTTCTAGAAGCGAAGTCCACAGGAGAAATAACCTTCTAACTAAACTACTTTCTTTACCTTACTAACTTTCTAGCCGTAAACACTGAAACACTACTTTCGTATTCAAGCCGATTGAAAATTCCCGTCTCAAGGAGAAAAAGGTCTCAAGAAGGACTAATTAGCAGAGTGATAGGTCGTGTGAAATATCCTGTTCTAGAAAAATCGTAAGCACATTCTTGCTCTCGAACAATTGCGCGCTCTATGGCGGCTAAATGTTTTATACACACGATCCGAGAGAGGCAGTTCGGCGCAACCAAAGCGGTTGCTTGTACCAAAGCGAAGATATTGGGGAAATGGCGAAAGTGAAATGCTTACGGTTCTCATTGTACACTAGTCACTGTTTCATAATTCAGTCCGCATTATCGTGCGCTTGGCGTCTACAATGTGGGACGTTGTTCCTTATGCATACATTATCGTTCCGTAACTAAATTTTAGCGTTTAGTTTAATGGGAACAATGCATTTCATTACATAGCAGTATTTCATAAGCATATGTCTCTTCATTTTAATACAATGAGAATGAAGAGAATGAAACCACGAGACTATTGTGTATGTTTTACTAATATATTAAAATCATACAAAAACAGAAAATGGAACAAAGTTTTCAAGACACTAATTCCATTATCAGTGTTTTTTCATTGCAACTGTAAAGGAAAATATGAATACAAACTTTAAGGGGAAGGAATAGTTACAACAATTTTAAAAAATACCTTAAAGTAGAAAGCAAAATAGCTTAAAATAGAAAATACAACCCAAAGAACGTGGAAAAGACTTAAAAATCGGATTAAATAGTAACAATTTTCTTTATATTGTTCGTTTTGGTTTTAATTTTATTACAGTCATTTTCATAATTTATTAATTTAAGTTACAAATATTTGAAACTGAGGGAAAGATTAATTAAAACAGGAAACATAACGTTCCCCCCAAAGAAACTCAATCATTTTGGACACTCTCCTACAAATACATAATAAATTTATGTTTCTTTTTAAATGCAATTTTTTCCTAAATATTAGATCTTTAATTGATGTAATGTGTTCTTTTAAAAACATCTGTAGTTTTTGCGTGAAGTTCTATTATATATCGCCTAAAATGCATTTGTTTAGAAATTGTCGTAAATGTTTCATGTACTATTAAGGTGAGTGTATTTCCAGTGTATTAAGATAGGTATTTTCTTACTAAGATAATTATTCAATTATAGATTTTAGAATGTATAAAGCGAATATTTCTCTATGTAAGTGTTCTTGCGTAGTGTTGACTTATTCCATGACCATGTTGCTTCTTACACACTAGAAACATCGCTATTAAAAGTTGATGTTCGCACCCAAAAATACACATGAGTTGTGGAAACAATTTGCGTATGAATCTAAGTTCTTTAGATCAAATCCCAGGCTCAGCTAAAATTTTTCTTTTAACTATTTGTACAAATAGAGCAAAATACATTGAATTCAATAGCAGAAAACCACTTTTATTTATAAATTTTAATTTTCAAAAAATTAAAGATATAGTACATTTTTTCAAAATCGTTTTGCAGTTGATGGCTGAAGTATTAGCAGTACAAAATTTTCTATGTAATGCGCAAGCAATTAGTTCCATCCCCCCTCCCACACACACACACTTAAGTGAAATACCTGGGAAACTTTAGTAGAAACCTAGCAGACTCCTAGCGTTGCCAATAAAATGACCCATACCAGCGGCCACGAAGTGCCACAATTGATGTACCAGGATTCTCCCCAGATTTACTGGGTATCTAACTAAACCATATACACTTCTCACATGGGCGGAAGCAGCCCTGTTTTATTGAAATTTCTGTGAACATTGGAAATTCGTAATATAGATCATGTGATTTGAATGAAGTTTACCAGTTGAATATTTGATAAGCAAGTGATGGTGGTTTAAGAAAACTACGTTCAAATTTAATTTACATTAACGAATGATGAATATTATGTAAAATTTTAACATTTTCTTAGATGGGCAATATTTAGAACCGAGCACTAAGTAAACCTGGAGCTAATTAAATTGTAGAAACCGCTTTTCCCGCACAGTAACAATACTCAATGAATTCATGGAAATCAGAGATGTTTAAAATCACGTATCTGAGCCAGAGCTCTGACTTTGCACGCATTCTCTTGGAAGTTACAACGATGAACCAGCGCGGGGCGTAATTAGTACGTTATTTCCACGTTGTTTGAAAGAGAAAAAACCGAGATTAACATCATTCTCCACAAATTCAACGATTTGCAGGCGGACACAGACACTCCAGTTTTCGAATAAACACAGCATTAACGGAACCCGTTGAACCCGTTTACTGGCGAAGCACTCTGCGTTATTTTACTGTTTCTAAGTCGTTAAACGTTTCCCCTCGGCCTAATATGTAGTCTTTACAAAGCGCTTCTTAAGTCAATTCTTTCTCCAACTCTAATTAACAACAAAGGGAAAGAAGTTATTTTATTGACCGCAACGGAGGCAACACGTGTGCTGGGCGACACAAAGAAGCACTTTTTACCTATTTCGTGTTAATTCCTCAAGAAGTGAAGTCGTAAGTTGTCGTTACGGGAAATTGTCTTTGTACTGAGTACACCTTTCTTCTAAGAGACAGTTTCCTGGGTAAAACATGTTTCTTCTCGAAAGAGGAAACTGAAAGTAGTTGCACGTGACTCACGACAAGAAGTCTTAAATAGTGACATCCTGTGGAAAATTAATTCAAGTTGAACCACGTCACAAAGTTATAAATATATTTCATTAAATGTTAATACCATAGAATTAAATATTTCCTCAAACATACAGAAATATTTTCAAACCATCTGCAAAATAATGTATTAACAATTTAGACAAATTTCTTCAGATGAACGGTTATACATTCATAAAAAGAAATATCACATTACAGCATTGGTCAGAATCAAATACATAACTTCTTATGTTTATGAAAAAAATATTATCATATCATTTACATTCCTAAAGTTTTCAGTTCAAATGAACGCACCGAATGCATTGCTGTAATTAAAACATGCGAACTTGAAGTAACATGCAATGTCGACTGAGGCATCCGCGATACAACAAAGAATTCTCTGTTTGGAAGTATAACTGTGGCTGCATCATGATTGATTGATTGATTTTTTCGTGTTTCCGGGCGCGTCAACTACTTCGGTCATTAGTTCAGTTAGTGTAGTGCATGATTTTTCTCGGGAGATGGCAGATCTTCCCCCGCTGGATGGCGAGATCCGGCGCCGACCTACCGTCGGCTAGTGGGACTTCCCCCTAACCTGGACTCTCTCACCAGCGGGGCACCGCCCCAGTCGGGACAAGCTCTAAGCTCCCGACCGATCTCCCGAAATATGTGGTAGTGTAGTGCATGTTAGTGTAAGTGTGTGTGTAAGGGGAGAGGATAGGACAAGGAAGAGGAAGGACAGATCGCGCGCGGTCCGTGGCCCGTTTGGTAGGGTACTGCTCCGGCATTCGCCTGGTGTTGATCGGAGAAACCACGGAAAACTACCGATCAGAGCAGCCGGCCGCTAGAATTCTCCTCCAGACAGCAGCTGAATTCGACCTAGCTGAAAAGCTAGTGTCGAAAATCCTGCCGCCGTCAGGACTCGAACCTAGGACCTCCCGGTTAGAGTCGCTGCAGTGACATCAGTTGATGCACTGAGCTACCGCTCCCGGTGGCTGCATCAAATACTGCTCAGTCTCCGCAGGATTGTTTTCCAAACTCAGGAAGTTTGTCCTTCAGATTGGGGCCGGCAAGAAATGCGTCACTTGGACAGTGAGTCGAAGATGATCCAGAACACAAAAATTATTTTCGTAGCTACTAATTGTTTCTCCAACTCAACTTTACATCTATGTAGACGTTTTAAAATAGATTGTAACTGCAAGAAACGTTCAACTTGATTAAACGTTAGGAACAGAAGAAACGTTTAAAAAACGTTTCTTTTTTTCGCGGCTGCTCTAAAAGAATTAATTCATGTTTAATAAAAGTTTGTTATCCTTCCGTCAATATATTGTTTAAGACCCTCAAATCTTCCTGTTCTTATTTCGAGAAATCTGGCACTTTGCTTTCCAAATGGCTTATTGTCTTGCAAATGTGGAAAAATACTTTCGAGAGAAGAATATTAGACGGCTTAATATAAACACTGATATTATTTTTCCTTTAGAATGCGTAAAAATCTACCAAAAGTATTAAACATTGTGAGTTAAAATTTCCCTGAAAAGGGACGATCTGACATCCGTCCTATTGGAGCAGTTGTTGTTCTGTTCCATATCGATTCATAGATCTAACTTTCTGCCTCTCTGTTCCCCGAGAGAGAAAACATACAAGGAAAAATTTAAGTTTTAATGATCGATGAACGACAAATAAGAAACTAGAGTACGATTTCTCCAACTGACTTTCATAAGTTAGCATCGTGGCGAAGGAGGAAAACTGTGATGAGGTGAAGAGGGGTGGCAGGAGATGGGAGTTGAGCCCACCGTTAGAGAGAGGACGGTTTAGTGAAGAGCTATAGAGCGGGGCATAGAGCGCGGTAAAGAGTGGGGCGGAGAGCGGGGCAGGAAGTAAAGCAGAGAGCGGAATGAAAAGCGGGGAGGAGAGCGGGGGGAGAGCAGAGCGAAGAACAGGGTGGACAGCGGGGCGAGGAGCGGGGCGGAGAGCGGATCGAAGACTGGGGGAAAGAGGGGGTGTAGAGCGGGGCAGAAAGTAGAGCACAGAGCGGAATGGAGAGCGGGGAGGAGAGCAGGGTGTAGAGCAGGGCGAAGAGCAGGTTTGAAAGCGGGGCTAGGAGCGGGGCGAAGAGCGCGGGAAAGAGTGAGGTGTTGAGCGGGTTCGGGGAGCGAGGCACAAAGTGAAGCAGAGAGCGGGATGAAGAGCGTCATGGAGAGCGGGGCGAAGAGGGAAAGTGGAAAGCGGAGTGGAAAGCGGGGCGAGGAGCGGGGCGGAGAGAGTGGCGGAGAGCGGGGCGGAAGACGGGGTGGAGAGCGCGGCGGAGGACGAGGCAGAGCAGAAAGTGGAACAGAGAGCGGGGTGGAGTGCTAGGCGGAGGGCGGGGCGGAGCAAGGAGCGGGACAGAGCAATGATCGGGACGGGAGCGGGGCGAGGAGCAAGGTGGAGTGAACGGGACGGGAGTTGTGCCCGCGGCATGGGCTCGGTAGGCCTACTCCTCGCGGCCGTGTCATCTCCCCCGCCCCTTCCAAACGGCCGCACTCGTGCCGCCCACCCGCGCGAGAGAAATGGGGATTAGCAGCCGCCTCTCCCCCTGTTAATGACCGCGCGCCGCTCATTAATCAGCCCCTTCCCCGCTGCGAAGCGGGTTTTTCACTCCGACACAAAATGGGTAGAAAACGCAGCACAGCAGACCGGGCCCTGTTGCGGACGCATTCGTCGCCGGGCACCTGCTCCACTCCACACTGCCCGCTCCTCTCCTCACTGGCCCGCTCCTCTCCTCACTGCCCCACTCTGCTCCTCACTGGCCCGCTCCTCTCCTCACTGGCCCGCTCCTCTCCTCACTGCCCCGCTCCTGTCCTCACTGGCCCACTCCTCTTCTCACTGCCCCGCTCCTCTCCTCACTGGCCCGCTCCTCACCTCACTGCCCCGCTCCTCTCCTCACTGCCCCGCTCCTCTCCTCACTGGCCCGCTCCTCTCCTCACTGCCCCACTCTGCTCCTCACTGCCCCGCTCCTCTCCTCACTGACCCGCTCCTCTCCTCACTGCCCCGCTCCTCTCCTCACAGCCCCGCTACGCACCTCACTGCCACCCCTACTCCACATTATCCCGCTTCGCTCCTCACTGCTCCGCTCCTTTCCTCACTGCCCCGATCCGCATCTCACGGCCCCGGTCCGCTCCACATTGCCCAGCTCCGTTCCACACTGCTCTGCTCCGCTCCGCTCCTCTCTGTCCCGTTCCTTTCCTCACTGCCCCGATCCGCTTTTCACTGCCCCATTCTGCTACTCATAGCTTCCTTCCGCTCCTCACTGTCCCGCCCCGATCCACGATGCATATATTCTAGCATTATTTTCGAAAATCTTGTAACATTGTTTAGTAGTCTGCGGCGAACCAAACGCAATTAACATAAATTCCATTGATTTTCATTTCATGTTTTTTCTTCTGATACGACGTGAATAGTCGATTGTATGGCATACCTTGGTGTAATACATATCTTGTTATATTTGAAGGACATGAGTCAGTATTCTTCAATCAAAATCGAGATAAGTGTCTTCACGTCTATCTGTACTATTGAGAATATTAGTCCGTTATACGTTATATCCCTAGACGTGACGGTGTTCCTCCCCGCTATAACATGTGATCTTCTGCAAATTTACACGTTGGCTTACGAGATTTCTCCCTCGAACTATTTAGCACCAAGCGGAATATCCGGGAAATTTTTAAGCTTCCCACTGGACTCCGGGGGTGTGTGATAGTGCAGTTCATATACGTGATAGTGTGCATTGAAATAGTTCAGTTCAAAATAAATTTCAAAATTTTGCACGTCTGTGAACACAACCTAGACGAGTCGAACTCCCCAAAATGAAATAGAAGATCCTAAATGATCTCATCTGGTAAATTAGTACATGAAATGCGGAAGTTGAAGTCTTCAGCCTCGAGAACCAGTTTTTTTACATACTTTTTAATAACGAGTATCGATTTAGAATTTACACCACATTATACATTTTTTACAATTTATTCCATTGTACAATTACATACAATTCATACAATAATATAAATTGTAAAAAAGTGGCAATACTTTAGGTACTTCCATCATCGGAATGGATACACATATTTATTGAAAAAACACACTCCTTTGATATTATTAACATATCTGAAGGGTTATACTAGATGAGATGTAGGTAATGGAATGTCTTTATGTTAAGGTGTTAATTCTTTAGGTTGTTAAAAGTTGTAAGACTTTTATACAATATTCTGTAGAGAAGGAATTAAATAAAGAGTTTTTATATTTAAGAACTGTCTTATATGGGCTAGTTCAGGGCACTCCAGAATATTCTGGGATGTAAATACTGGTGATCCACATTTAGGACTGGGTAATGGGTCAGTTTTTTTAATTAGATAAATGCGGGAGAGGTTAAAGTGGCCAATACGTAGTCCGGTAATTTGGACTTGTTGGAATCTAGTGAGTTGGAGATTAGGGAGAGCGGGTTTGATAACGAATTTCCTTACAAGGTGAAGTTTGGAAAAGGTAATCAGCCATTTTTCATTCCACTGTTTCTTGACCATATTTTTAAGGTATACTTTGAAATCGGAGAGAACTCTCGTCACATGGTTGTCCGTTGTTGGTAAAGAAGTTGCTTCTTTAGTTGCTTTATCTGCTTTTTCATTTCATATGTTTATGTGCTGGAATCCATTCAAAAGAGATGAAGGTAGCGTTGTTTACTTGCATAAAGAATTTTTCTTGGATTCATTAGATTATGGAATTTTTAGAAAATCGGTTAAGAATTGCATTTAAGGCAGCCATAGAAGTACTTTTTTTGCTGTTTGGAAGACTAATTCAATGGGTTAAAGGATGGTCCAGGCGTAACAAGAGAAACTAGAAAAATATTCCGGTAACATGAATTAAAAGTTATTGAAATGGGTTGTAGATGCAATTGCACAACCCGCTTTGTTTACATACTTTGATTCATCCGTATATACTTTTGGTAAGTCATGACAGTCTTCGTAAAGCGAATTCAGATGTTATGTAACTATTTGTGGAGGGATTAAGTATTTTGAAATCTGTGCAGTCATTATATTAACCCCAGATTTAAAGGATTGTCTGGGGGATGACGTGAACAGTTCTCTGTAGAATGTGGGGGAGGGGTTCAATAATCAATTCTTCTTAATAAGTTGGGATTCTTTCTTTAAGTGGTATATTTTTTATGGATTGAATGGCAATCTGTTTTGAAGGGGCTGAAGACATATTTAAAGGTCGGATTGGTTGAGGAATTTAAAGTTGAGAAGCTAATTTTTATAGAGTTGTTTTCGTTGCAAATCAAGGTAGGGAGTCTTCCTGCTTCTACACTAAAGTTATTAATCGGGCTTGACTCGGAGGCTCCTCAACTTATTCGACATGCAGAATGTATAATAGGGTCAAGCTTCTTTAGATTAGATTTGTTATCTCAACGATAGATTACAGCTCTGTAATCTATTTTGGCTTGAATAATAGCACGAAAACCATTAATTAAACACATCCACTCTGATCCCATTGTTCTAGATGTTAACATCTTCGATATGTTCAGCCTGGATTTGTATTCAGTCTTTTGTAGAGAAATGTGGTTCATCCATGTGTGCTTTTGGTCGAAGGTCATGCCCAACATTTTACGAGAATACGTTCTTTGTATTAGATAGTCTCCAATAAGGAGAGCAAGATATTCATTGAAAATTTTTGAGCTTCTGGAGATGATAATGAATTCTGATTTACTTCTTGAACGAGAAAAACCAGAAAAACTTGCCCATGTTTGAATTTTGTCCAAGTTTTCTTGGATTATTTTAATTGTTAGTTGGAGATTTTTGCTGCACAATACAATGGAAATATCATCCGTAAAGGGAAACAATTTATTTGGAGCACTGTATTACTTATTTCATTAATTGCGATCAGAAAAGGGAGCACTAATAACTTAGCCCTGAGGGAGACCATTCATCATTTCCCTGCGTGTTGACATTTTATCAAACATACGTACACGCAGAGGAATTTATTGGTAGCTATGTGAAGCATAGATATCTATGTGGCAGAAATTATTTCAAAAGAGTCAATCATTTACCTTTAATGTTAATTGCGATAAAATTACGTAGTAGTTGACGTTAATAAATCATTTCGTAAGCTTTCTCAATATCAAGCGAAACAACAATTGCATGCAACGATAATTTTTGTGTTTAAGCTTATTAGATGATCATTGGTTGATCTATGTGGACGAAATCCATTTTGAAAAGGAGATAACAAGTTTATTGTTTCTAGGAGTCACCTATGACGGTTGCCAACTATTTTTCTAGTAATTTTCAAAGAGTACATGTCAATGACATTGGTCTAAAATCATTAGCTTTAGATGGTGCTTTGCCTGGGTTCGGTGTAGCAAATACAAAAGCTTCATTCCATTGTAAAAGGAATGATTGGGAGGTCCAGATGCCATTATAAATTTTTAAGAGGTATTTAGCGGTGCATTTAGGAAGATTCTTCAAGATAATATTAGGAATAATATCCGGATCTGATGCAGAGTTCTTACTATCTTTTTAAAACATGAAAGAGCTCATTCATCTGGAATTGACGGTTAAACGAATTATTGTTGATACTTAGAACGGTTTGGATCATTTTAGTAGCTCGGGATGTAGACGGGATTAATTTATGAATGGATGATTCATAGTTATTATTGCTAGAATTGTTGGCGAATGAAACTGCCAGAGCATTACAGATGTCTAGAATGCCCCTATATTTTATTCCATTTTCATCTTCTAATGTTTGAGGTAAGTCAGTTGAAAGCATTTCTAAGCGTTAAGCGGTTTCTTTTTTAATTTTATTTTTGTATAGGACTGACTTAAAAAGTTCAGTTTCAATAAAACTCTTCATTTGTATTGTTGACTTATATCTAATTCTTATATACTAACTCTAATCTACAATTGACGAGGGAACTCACCGAGCACCTCTTAAAAATTTTTAATTGCTAACGAGGATGGACGAAATGTTTCGGAAGTTTACGTTTTATTCTGTTTGGGTGAGGCTTATGTTTACCTAACTGAAAATGGAGTGCAGATGGTATATGATTTATATGAGAATAACATTTTGTGGAGAGTTGTAAAAAATAATTTTTGATAGGTAGAATGCCTGTTTCATTATGAATTTGTTTATTTGAAATAAAAACATGGAGCTATTAAACAAGTTCCGAGGCAAGAATTTGGAAATACTTGAAATTTGTTAGTCGATGTTTTTTAAGCGGAAGACTGGAGAGGCATATGTGAGAATGGGGTATATTAGCTTTCGATAAATTCTAATTTTGGTTTTGACATTTAAGCGAATTTGAATATTTTACCAAAGAAAGAAGTTGGTGCAACGGTTTAAGGAGACAAAACGCACCGTTTTTTAGTTAAACATTGTAGGTGTTTCAGTAAACAAACCGTTAAGCGGATTGCATTTGCACCAGATTGAGGGTTATTTTTTTCTACAAATCCTTAATATTTATAAAGAGAAAGTGCAATTCTTCACATAATAAAATTGTCTCTTTTTACATATTACTTGTAAAGATTGATTGGATATGACATAAGCCTGGTCTACATAAATAATACCGATTACTTTAATTAGGATTACTTTAAATACTTACTCGTTCAAAATGATTTTTTAATTTACCAGCGAATTCATTTGCGAAACTTACAATTTGGTCGAACCGAAGAATTTATTTAAATTTAGTTATTTCTTTAAAAAAATACAATTGTTGTTTTGCTGCGAATAGAGCGATAAAAATAAGAAAAATTTTTTAAAATGTTTCCTAGATTCATATGCGTGGAGAGTGCACTGTATTTTCAAATTAACATTATACCCTAAAACTGGAATACATCATGGCAATAACAGTAATATTGAATTTTGATGTATAATGAAAATTTGTTTATTAAAATATATATTTATTTCATATTTTTCGTCATGAATTTTACAGCATTTGCGTAATTTAAAAAGAAATGACATTCAACTTGGTCACCAATTTTGAATGCTGAACGGAGCTTCTCAGTTCTTTTATCAGGACCCTACACAATGCTACTGAGAGTAACAGAGTTAATAATGAATGATTAATATTTTATATAAAGATCTGTATATGATCTTCTTTATCCCAATCATGATTTAAGCTTTCAATAAATGTAAAATTCAATGTGTAACGTAGAGTAGAACTATTTTGTCAAACATTCATTCCTGTCTTCTATTAAAAAATTAATGTTAAGGCTATGTTTGCATGGGCAATATTCTGCGGCAGCCTGATTTCAAATCAACTCAATACAAGTTTTTGATAAACAAGTGAACAATGATAGTAATTAACACTAAACATCGGCCGTGCTGTCCTGCCTCCAAAAACCTCAGATTAGTAAAAATGCTTGAAAAGTATTATTATTAAAATTATTATTATTATTATTATTATTATTATTATTATTATTATTATTATTATTATTATTATTATATTTAACTTTATTATTAACTATCGATTATTGTTATTATTACTATTATTATTAACTCTCGATATCAAATCATTTAAGAATGTAGATATTTAATGGTTTCGTTATGTTATTGTTGACGTTTTGATAAATTAGCGGAGTCATATTTTAACATTAGGTATATACACTATTATAAAGATTGATGATTTTAACTTAAATACTATATACTCGCACGTGGAAGTCTCCAAGTAAAGTGAGTACCCCGTTTTCTTTAATTACAAATTTTGATAGAAATGACTGTGTTCAATGTTAGGAATATTGTCACAGATCTTTCATTTTTTCGTCTGAAATTTGTAATGGACCCTCATATGAAAGTGTGAGGGTGTCATGCGTAACAGGTCCAGCTGCAGAGCTCCTCTTCTTTTTCCAAGAATACACACACACACAATGGTTTTAAAATATTATGTGAATTCTTCAAATGCACGGATAATGGATCATCTACTCTGCAAAGAGAAGTTGGTTTTGATCAGAGTCCAATTTCTTTTAACCTTTATGTTTGCATTTACAAGTAACGCCCTTCAAATGAAAGTTTGAAGTACTTGTGAAGTAATATTCCATTTCTTCGCTATTGTTTATCACTAATATTTTCGCTACTCACATTTTGGTTAGAAATGTACACCTTTATTACACATACGTAGAAGGTTGTTTCGAACATTTTCTCGTGATTTATTCTTCACCATGATCTTTAAAATATTTTATTATGATGTCCTCCCAATTATCTACATTTATTTCACGCCTCCGGCTTTTATTAATATGCTCTAGCACGCAAAGCGATTATCCTTCACCTGCTCACTCAGCTACTTTGACTGATGTTACATCATTTTCCATGGAATGCAATGTTCAACTACTAAAAACTGAAGAGCTATTACACGTATGGGAATACAGAGTGCGCAGCGATGTAGAGCATAGATATAGTGTTATTAGACTTATATCCCTATTTTGCCAATTCCGGGCACGCCTTGAATTTATGTATGTCCTTTTTTACCGACTTCTGAGTGTTTTTGTGGTCCTTCCGAACTTTTCTGATAACGAAAGAGCGCTCTCTCTCTTACTCTTACTCTTTGGCTCTCTCTGTCTCTCTCTGTCTCTCTCTGTCTCTCTCTGTCTCTCTGTCTCTTTCTGTCTCTCTGTCTCTCTCTGTCTCTCTCTGCCTCTCTCTGTCTTTCTCTGTCTCCCTCTGTCTCTCTCTGTCTTTCTCTGTCTCCCTCTGTCTCTCTCTGTCTCTCTCTGTCTCTCTCTGTCTCTCTCTGTCTCTCTCTGTCTCTCTCTGTCTCTCTCTGTCTCTCTGTCTCTCTCTGTCTCTCTCTGTCTCTCTCTGTCTCTCTCTGTCTCTCTCTGCCTCTGTCTCTCTCTGTCTCTCTCTGTCTCTCCCTATCTCTCTGTCTTTCTCTGTCTTTATCTGTCTCTATTTGGCTCTCTCTGTCTCTCTGTCTTTATCTGTCTCTCTTTAGCTCTCTCTGTCTTCCTTTGTCTCTCGATGCGTTCGCCTGCCCTGATATAATTGGCCACCCAACGTGCGATTGCGCCATCCATGACGCCAAATGCTCCTCCCTTCACCCTCTATCTGGGTACAGAAGTGGGGGTAAGGAGTATGCAACCGATGCCTGCAATAGTATTTATGTCCTTACTAATTCAGTAGTAAATTTCAATTGTGATTTCTAAGAAATTTTTAAAAGCCCTTCACTACTTGTTTAGACTTAGCATTTGAAATTTGTGTGATTTGTATATGTTTTCTTGTGGAATAATATAAGTCTCGCTATTTCAGCAAAATAAATCAACAAGTAAAGACACAAAGAGAATATGAAACTTCAAATACAAAAGGAACCATCACTCAAGAGTTAAGACGACACTGGACAAAGAAAACGGACATCTGTGCATATTGGAAAGCAAGGTATACACCCTATCAACCAACTGTACGTCCAATCACGTCTCAACTAATTCCTGCAAATTTCAGCAAATCCATGAGTTAATACGGCTTTCTAAGAAGCATGCACTGCATCACGCCAACTGCAACCGATCCCAGCAATAGTATTTATGTCCTTACTAATTTAGTAGTAAATTTCAATTGTGAGTCGTGATTAAGTGTAATCAAAAGCGTTTTTATAACCACGAAACAGAAAGTTAATGGAAGACACGAAATGAGATCAAAGAAAAACAATCTGTCCAGCATTTGCTGCGTTTATTTTATTTTGTTATGGCCTCCTATCATCCTATCCAAGTACGACCTTTATGTGGTTGTGAGAAGGGGAAAATAAAATAAAGGTATCTGTTATACAATGGAACTTTTTGTGTTACGAAAGAATACCCTCTTTTTTGTAAAGAGTATGTAACTAACCGAAAGGGGACTATCACTATGCATTAACTTCATTTCAGCTCCGTAATTTGATATGGACTTATCAGAGACTTATGTAGGGGTAATGAAGTAAGAACTCACTTTGTAATAATCCGAGTATTTGAGGAGTAAACATTTATTTTGTCTCAAGCGTTGTCACTGGATCTATATGAAAAACATTTATTTACCTAATATCGCAGAATATTTAAGGTTAGTATATAAAAATCTCTACATTAAAATGTAGGCATTTAAGTGCTTCTAAATTGAATGTTAAATTCCATAGTCAATTATTTCCAAATGAATACCTTAACTTTTTACTTACGTGTAGAATATAAGTGGTGTTATCAAAGACGGTTATTTACAAGTTTGCGAAGTTCTCTGGCTTTCGCACAGAAATATCTGTGCAAACGTACGTAATTCAGTTAAAGAAACCCCAATTTTAATAAAAAGGAAATCTTTTTAATATTTTTGTAATTATATCTCTGGTTCATTCGAAATATAAATCTACGATGTGAATTATATTGTAGTCCAATTTTGACTTTCTTGCCATTCGTCGACAGAAAAGAAAGTATTACCATCGTGCGCCAGAAAACAGCGATTTTCGACAGAAAATATAACTACTAATATACAGTAACTTACTTCCTATAACATGTGTGGCATAATCCATGTTTTATATGCTCTTTATAACAAAAAATCGACTGACATAACATCTTTCTATCTGTCCAATTCGTCCGTCGCCTGTCCGTCTATTCGTCTTTCTTTCTCTCTCTCTCTCTCTCTCTCTCTCTCTCTCTCTCTCTCTCTGTGTCTTTCTGAGGTCAAAGCTAGCGCCTAAACCGCGAAGATTTTCTCCAAAAACATCATTCCTTGATCGATTCAAAGGAATTCGTGCCCGTACGAATTTAAATTGGATATTTTGATTTTTGGGGGGTAGTTTACATTAAGTCTCAACACTTTCAATATTTTTTAACAATGGCTCTAATATTTTTATTAAACTTTGTTCACGGGTACAGTAAATAATACTTTAAAAACATATTTTTTCAAAAAACGGCTCCAATTGTATACTTTCTCGCCCTTACGAATGTAACAAGAGAAAGTATTGTAATTGTGTGCCATTAAACGGAGAATTTTCGATAGAAAAACTTGTCGGGCCCTGGTTGCGAAAAAGAGAATAAATACTGTTGCCAGACATAGTATATTACGTTCTCTAATACGTGGTGTAACCATACTCCAGGTTTTGTGGCTTCTTGATACCGAAAAACTCAACGCTAGCGCCTAAACAATTCAGCCAATTTTCTCGAAACTTGATATTCTCCAATCGCTCTGAAAAAACTCGAGGCCTTGGGAGTTTCAAACATATTTTGATTTTTGAGGGTACTTAACATGAAACCTCAAAAAAATTTCAAACCTTTCTCAAAAATGGCATCAATTTTTTGATTAAATTTTGTTCTCGAAGAGCGTAAAAGACGCCTAAGAAAATATATTGTGTTCTCATGCTCCTTGAAATCTCGTATTTTCCGAAAATGGCAAAAGTTCAATTTTTCGAAAATTTAAGTTTTTTTCGCTTTAAATTTTCCACGAAATATAGGTAATTGTAATTTGTCTAAGCATCTCTCTCAAAAACCTCTCCAAGTTTCTCCTCATATGTAAAAAAATACGATACTAGTATTATTTCCGGTGAACTCTGTATTTTCCAAAGTTGCAAAAGTTAACATTTCAAAAGTACAAAATTGAATATAGACATTTTTAACCTAAACAAAATATGTTCTAAAAAATCAGTTCTTTAAAAAAGAACATGTACAATTTTTCGAAGAAACGAGTAGATTTTGCGTAATTCGTGCTTGAAATTTATACAATTTCTAAACAATTTCTCAAAAACTGCTCCAAACGTTTCCTTTAAATTTTCTCCACGTATGTATCAAGAGACGGTAAAAGATATAGTGCTAGTCCTATTTCCGGCGCACATTCGGTATTATCAAAAATAGCAAAATTGCAAAATGTTAACACTTCAAAACTACAAGCGTGATTTGTTTCATTATACCCTCTCCAGTAGTTCTGAAGAGGCGGGAGTTTCTTCATATACGGGATTACAATACTGCTTCAGCCGATTAGGTTTACGAAGCGAATGGACGGTGATATCTTAAACATACTAATTAAAAAGCAAACATATATTAAACTAAAAAGTAATGACAGTTGTCTCTGTAGATTCCTTTAGATAAGACAGATTCTTATGAGATTTTATTGAAAAGTTCTTTATCAATTTCTCTTCGCGAGTTCGAAACTCACAGTGTTTCTATAGCGTAGGAGTATGGCTCGCAACGTACAACTCCACTGGGAGGACCTCAGTTCGAGTCTTAGTGGGAGTAATATACTACTACAAAAACGTGCAAGTATTTTCAACCAGCAAACATCTTTTAAAGGAGCAGTTATAAATAATTTTATAGCGGAGCAATTAGATATAATTTGAGAAAGTATGTGCTGTTGTAGCATCACGAGTTTTCTTTAAATTATGTGCATGTATAGACAGATAGACGCTTAATAGAATGGGGGCAGCTCTAATTTATACTGAAATCTCTGAATGATCGAAAATTAGAAATGAGAAAATGTATTTGCTGATGTAGCAATCCTTTTTGCAGGGTATTTTCGCTCCCTCAACAGCAATCTGTATTACTAATTTCCAGTGCACGCAGAGGTTTAAATAAAACTATGCAGCCTCCGGCCATGTGAGATGTGGCGAAGGTTTTGTTAGAGAACCAGGATTTCCGGGGACAGGGGATCCAAAAACAATCAAGAAGTTCCGATTCTGACTGAAAATGCAAATATTTGATCCCGATTGTATTGTCACACTCAGTGCGTTACTTCTTACAACACAGCCGACGTCATGCGCCAGCAAGGTCTCAAGGAAGAGGGCGGAACTTTGTGCCCTTCATGTGTTGCATTATAGATCAACTTTTTTATATTCTTGGTGTACAACGAAGTGTTGTAGTACCCGTCTGTGTAGTATATTATACAATGTTATTGCAGTATTCGTGAAGCGTGTTTTTGTTGTTGTATATCTAATTTTTATTTTTTTTCAGTAATTCAGTTATTCAGTAAAATTTATATCTGACAAATGTTATGCACTATTCAGACATTTTAAAATGGAAAGAATATCAGTTTTTTATTATAAAGTTACATAAAATATATTTTACGATACTTCAAAATTAGAATTATATTTTATTATATATAGCATACTGGTGAAAATACAGTGAAATAGCTTACTGGCCAAACAAAATCACCTTTCTCATTTATCGTGCCATAATTAAAACATGAAATAAGTACAGTCCCCTTGCATGGTCCGCAAATTATATTTTTATTACTGCAAATTGTATTTTTTCGACCACTGCAATGAAAGCAGAAACAACGATACTCGCAACTGCTTCCAAGTTAGGAATGTGTTCTTATGCAAGACGGCATGATTATTAAGAAATAAAAGTCTGATGGATGGTTTGTATGCCTTGAATACTTAAAAGATACATTTCAGAAACAATTTCCCTAATTCAGCGAGATCAATGATCACATATAGATGCGCTTGGAATACGAATAGGCCGTTAATCACATAATACTGCTATTCATTTCTTATTGCTGTGAATGTGTTATTGAATTATGACCACCCATAAAGTGCATGATGTTCTTGTACTCTACCATTTCTTGACCCTTTGAGAAACGTAAAAGATACAAATTATGCCCAAAGATCCCCCGAATACGCAGTGAATTGAAGTGTGAGTGTACTATCGTTGTGCCACGAGACGAGGTGAAATTGCAACTTGTGAAACAAGAAGTGCTATTAGCTCATAATTCAGGAACATTGACGAGTATTCGCATCTCGAAACACGGAACGGCTGCCAAAGGTGATTCTTTCGATTCTTGATGGAGTCAGATGAACACGGAACGACGTTAAGTGAAGGTTGCAGTCGCAAATTTCCGTGCAGAACGTCAGGCGTGATGGATATGTGAGTAACGAACCGATGTAAGCTAAAATACAAGTTTTGTTCCCCGACACCTGGTGCATAAACTGAAGTTGTTTCTTCTGCACGTGCTGATCAGGTCTCTGATCTGCCGAACCAGCTGTTGCGATGAAACCATGGAAGGAAGAAACCAAAGATTATTGGTTCACGAACTACGAAAGATATTCAGATATTAATTATTATGTACGATGAAGAAGGAACTCGTACGCCGTCATTTTACAGTTTGACATTCGCTTCATTATATTAACCTATATTTCATTCCTTCCGTCGAATGTTCAAACTTTCAAGTTTACTCCTCGCGAAAATTTATCACAATAAAATGCTTACGGATAATATTGTACTCGTTACTGCTAAACATGCAGAAAATGTACATCTTGAGTTGCATTTTGCGACAAAATGTCCTATATGGAAAGAAGATTATTGTGGAATATTTTCCCGTAAGTACTTCAACATGACAACCACATTTGTCGGCCGTGTCATCGTTTTCTCGTAAGGTTGAACGAGAGAACCTAATGGTGTAATTGGAGCCTAACTTGTCAATAGATTTTCACAAGATAGAGATATATTACGGAGAATTCCTCGTAGAGCTAATTTGAGATTAATACAATACATAAGTCGGGCGTCACGAATTCCATGTTTTATTTGGTATGTGTAATTTTCTACTTGTGTACAGGTCAATCTCAGGGCTAGAAAGGCACAATGATCACAGTAAATACCCCAAGTAGTAAGAGAAAACTAGTGTGTTCGCGAAAGGTACACTCCGACATTTCAGGGAATAAAAAGTAAACGAAGAAATAAAAACTAAACATAAAATCTTAGTGACAACATTTTTCTTTTCTGTGTTAGTGTGAATTAAGTTGACGTAAGTTCATAAATTACATCTGCAGAAATTATACTTGATAAAGAATCAAAGAACGAAATGCCGCCATATGTGTCACTTTTTATTCTGGCAGACCTGAAATAACTGGTAACATTAGACTGGCTCGACGCTATTCAAGATACTTAATTTACCTGTAACGCTTGTGATACAAAGTTTCATGAGGTCTTCTCTCGAATTAGTGCGCTGAAGGGCTACTCAGTGGAGATAAGTACAATAAATCGTAAAGGCAGTTAACAAAGGCAGTTGTCACATCATTTGAAACAGGGAAATGCTGGCACATTTTATATATGACCTGTATATATGACCCATTCGTATATGTACTGTAGCCCTCACAATATGTCGTTCATACGCGCAATAAACATACTATGACTTCGAAAGAGGTAGAGATCATATCTTCTGCCTTGAGAGATGAAGTTCGCTGTAAACTGTGTTCGTTTGAACTTTGTGAGAGTTACGAAAATCCGGCCACAGTTTCTGACCCGATGCAGCTAGAGCGAAGACCATTTTTATTATTTATGTACATGTTTATTTTATTTATTTATTTATTTATTTATTTATTTATTTATTTATTTATTTATTTATTTATTTATTTATTTATTTATTTATTTATTTATTTATTTATTTATTTATTTATTTATTTATTTATTTATTTATTTATTTATTTATTTATTTATTTATTTATTTATTTATTTATTTATTTATTCAATCAAAAACTGTATGTGACGTATGGCGGAGAATATCATCTGCGCACGCTTTCTTGAGTTTCAGAATCCATTCCCAACAATTTAACTATTAATAGTTAAGATGAAAAAATAGTAATAATAATAATAATAGTAATAGTAATAATAATAATAATAATAATAATAATAATAATAATAATAATAATAATAATAATAATAATAATAATAATAATAATAATAATAATAATAATTTTTAAAAAGCGAGAGATTAACATTTCAAAAACTAGATATTTTCGTTGCCGAATTATAGAATTTTTTTTTAACCGTAAAGGAACGAACAGGTTTGATTCTTTTGTATTGTTAACAAAATGGAAACTCACCCTAAGCTATACTACCACTACAAGCAAAAGTAAAGTTCAACAAAACGTGCGCACAGTGAAGCTACATATACGTCCAGAAGCAAATCAAGGGGCCATCTCAGCATTTGCTCAATGGATCAGGGAAACTAGACAAAAACCCGATCGAGATGGGGGTCATTGCCCCGGAAGCTGAAGTACATTACTTGTTACAGGCTTATTAAGTCTTAAAGCACATTAAGTCTAAGAGATAGAGTCACTTGCTTGGTCCTGCGGGGGGATGTCTGGAAGCCACTGTTGGTCGCTGTATCGGATAATAGGAAATAACCCATGAGGTGATCTGTGTGATCTGTAAACTCGAAATTGCTTCCTGCGCAACTTCACTTAAAACCAACCAGCAAAATGCATAGTACAAGAAATATAATGAATCTTAACGTGCTTTGTTCTACCAATATCCCACACCGGCTCAAAAATGGAGCTAATGTCAACTTGTCGATCGTGGCTATCCCACGGATGTTAGTTTCAGGGACTGGCAGTTGCTGGCAGTAGCTCGACGCCTTCGTCAGAGATGAACACGGGAATGACACAACATGAATTAAAGGAGGTGATGTGGTGTTTTTATTACATAAAAGCGAAAAGTAGAGGCACAGAAACAGAAGTTTTCAACATATGGAGAAAGCGGAACCCAATATGAGACCTACTCTAGATTCAAAGTTTCTTGCCAGTAAACGACGATACATACCCAGTAGTGGAAAATTCACAGCAGAAGATCTTGCTAACATTCATGGAAATGCAGAGTATGTCCTTCAAACAAACTATCTACATGACGAACATACAAAACCATATAATATACCTGAAAAAGATGGACCATTTGAAGAAACATCTCTTCCCAATGAAACATTCAATACAATTCTTCCGGCTATAAATCACATTAAAAAGACATGGTGCGGAACCATCTTCGACGCTAGAGAGAAGGAGTTTGTCTCCTTCCATTCAAATATCGTGCATAGTTGAGGGGAATGTACGAAAAGGCTAAAGCTAAGAGCAAGATAGATAGCAAATTCTGTCTTCAATGAGATTGTACAGACCCCAGGTAGAGATCTAGATATTACCGAAATCAATCACATCGTGTATGCAACTGGATATCTGGCATCTCAGATCATTTTGGAGCCAACCAAGAACACCGACAGACGGCAGCCAGACAGTAAATAGCTCCGTAATCATATGGGTTAAAAGAATTATAAAACTGATAGCTGACACTCAGCGTGACATATCACTCCTAGCCCAGGTATCCTCTAAATCAATACACACCTCTAAAGTTCCACAAAAAAGTTCATATTTAATAAATGTACCAAATTTGATTTGATTTGATTTATTTGGTTAAAAACAGTAAAAAACTGCATGTGACGTATAGGGGAGAAGATTATCTGCGCTTGTTTTCTTGAGTACCAGAATCCCTTCCCAACATTTTAACTGCAAAGAGTTGAAAGGTGAATGAAATAAATAATAATAATAATAATAATAATAATAATAATAATAATAATAATAATAATAATAATAATAATAATAATAATAATAATAATAATAAACCCCGTGTGGCGTCGGGGGTTTTAGTAGAATAGCAGAAAGGGATCTCCCCCTGTCGTAAGAGGCGACTAACCGGAGCAGCTGACCGCTGTCCCTTACCTAGTAATCCATTCCCGTCCAACCTGTATCAGTCCCCTCTCCCCCGGATCTCGGCAGGTGGATCAAGTAGCTTGTCCTCCGTTTAATCATTCCCTAACTACACTATTTTCCTACCCGCAGCTATTCCTACCTAGTTTCCTCAGTAGCTGGCAGAGAGTTATAAAATTCATAAATGAATGTAAAGACGATCCCTTATCGGGTAGGGGATACAAACTCCACTCAGAATTTTCTAAAACCTAGCCGAAATTCAACTTGACTGAACAAAACCTAGCCGATCGTTAGAACGTAATTATGAAAAGAAAGTATCTTACCCAGATCGAAATTGATGAAATACGTAGGGAAGTGGGTAATGAACTTCTGGCAAATGTAGAAGACCAGCAAACTGGTGATAATAACGAGACGACAATAGAGACAATGATTTGAGTATAAATAAGGAAACCGCTGAAACGTTTGTAGGATATTTCTGTTTCGAGACACAGATCCTCTTGGTAGGCCTAAAATCCCAAAGTTGATCTTCAACAAACAAACTAATATTCTTATTAAGAAAGTTGATGAGGTAGTACTTCAGGTTGCTGACCAATTAAATAACTAGATAGATATTCATACTGCCTTGTATGCAGCGTCAGTTACTGTAATTGATTTTAATGGACACCGCATTCAGAATAGTCCTCCAAGCAACACAAAGAAAGAGAGAAAACCTGCATGGCAACTTAGGCTGGTAGAATGAACTGTTATACTGAGAACACAGATTAATATAATTTATTAATTTCTTTCCAACTACAAAAGAAGAGTAAAGCATAAAATTAATAGAATCCTATATAAAATACAAATTAACATCAACGTCTCAGAGTTAAGACAAAAACTAACCCTGTACCACGATGAGGCTAGACAAAAGTTCAAAGCTAAGGGTGCTAGATTGCGAAGATACAATGAATGCTCAAAGCGTAAACAACAAAATATGTTATTTGAGAGGAACCAGAAAGTATTCTATCAGAACATGGAACAAAAAGCTGATAGCCATGAGGAAGTTGATAGTTATAAATTCAAGTCATACTAGCAGGAAATCTAGAGCAACGCTTCAAGCTACAATATTGATGTATCATGGGTTTCTGAACTTCAGAAAAAGATGGGCAATCTTCCAAAAATATCTGAAGTACATTACCACCGAAGATATTGAAGGAAGTCTCACAAAATGCCAAAAATGATAATCAGCGGGATCTGACAAAATTTAGAACTTTTGGTTGAAGCATTTTGTCTCCCTAGACCACTTGATTTCAAATAGTTTTAATGAGATACGTCAGAAGCCTGATAAGTGCCGAAAATTCTTAACGCAAGTTATTACTTACTTACTACCCAAGAGTGTTTCTAACTCATATCCCAAAAATTACAGGCCAGTAACATGTCTCTCTATTCTATGTAAGTTATTAACGTCAGTTTTACTTAAAAAATATACATGTATTGTGCTCAGAACAATATCGTCAGCATGGAACAGAAAGGATGCATCAGAAGTACCTTTGGATGCAAATAACAATTGGCTGTGGACAGCGTAATTATAAAACAAGCTGAGGTAAAAAGCCGAAACTTGAGCATGTGCTACATCGACTATAGAAAGGCATTTGATTCGGTACCCCATGAATGGCTGATACACATTTTGAAAAAATATAAAATAAATACAAAGGTTGTAAACCTACTCGCTGCCTTAATAGAAAACTGGTGTACGGGGATTCATTTGGACATTTAGGATTGATGTTCGTCGAGGTATATTTCAAGGCGATTCATTGAGCAATCTATGGTTTTGTTTATCTGTGAACCCCCTATCACAGCTTCTAAACAAGGAATGTCTAGGGTGCAGACTCCGATAGATCCTAGCGTCCGAGTCAGCCATTTATTGTTTATGGATGATCTTAAACTGTTTGCCAAGAGCCAAAACCACTTGAAAGCGCTGAAGTATGTGACACGGGTGTTAAGTGACGACATTGCTATGTCCTTTGGATTCGATAAATGTGCCGAAATACACCTAAAAATAGTAAATTTGTCGAAGTACCTAATGAAACTTGTGATTTTTGTCAACTTTTGTACCACGACACTTTTAAATACCTTGGTATCTAACAATAGACGAGTCAATCACACAAATATATAGTCGACATTCAAGGAAAGGTACAAATCATGAATCACAAAGTTGAACAAAAAATTATACTCAAAGAATCTAATAAGTGCTATTAACACCTATGATGTCCCAGTATTGGCACATTCCTTTGGTATTCTGTAATATTTAGACTCAGATATTCGAGAAGTGGATATGATTACTCGAACCACCCTCACAAAATTCAGAATACATCATCCCAAGAGCGCTGTTGAAAGGTTTTATCTTCCCAGAAACCAAGGAGGTTTCTTTAAGATCGAGTAAAAAATACAATTGGGCAGTGGCTATTTAGAGACAGTACAGTCTGTAATAGTAATTTGATTTATTTAGTCAATGAAGAGTATAAAATGTCTGTGACCAGTCGGGGAAAAGTACCATCTGTGCACGTTTCCTTGCGCTTCAGAATTACCTCCCAACGTTGAAGCTATATAACTGCTAATATAACTAACAACTATAAATAGTTGAAAGATGACTAAACGTTTGAAGAAAGTGAACTTAGCAACTTTTGAAAACATTTTTGTTTTCATTTCTCAAGTTATAGAAAACATATTTGCATGGGTAAAGGAAGCACAGATTTTAATTTTCTTTCGTATCGATTAAAAATAGTGTAACGTATTGTTTAACAAGCAGGAAGATCGGCACCTTGCAGGAACTGCGTCTCAGGATTAGGTCGCAAGAGAATAGTGGGTAGAGAAAGGAAGTAGGATGAATAGACGGTAGCTAGGGGCGGAGGCACCCTGAGGTATTTTGGGAACTTCCACAAATCCATGGGAAGGGATGTCCAAAATGCGTGGCGACGCGACAGTCACGTGGCATGAAGTGTCGCGCGAAAGCAAGTTGTCACGTGGTCTGGAAAGTATATAAGCGAGAATGCAAAACGCGGCGGTGGGTTTTGAGCTGAGTGAAAACCTCGTGCGAAAGCACAAAACGTGCGCCCAGGGTGGTGCGGAGACGAGCTATGTTCGTAGAACAACCCATGTGTTAGGACGCCGTTGTGGAACATTTTTTCCACGGGTGACTGCGGTCACCGGGGCTCTGCGCTGTGCGCGTAAGCTCGCCGAGGAGTGACGAGAGCCACGAGTCAGGCAGATTTGCGTCTTTTAAGGATCGCTCCTGCGATCAGGGTATAGGGTCTATCAGAGCTGTACATAACGGATCAAACTATTTGTTTGTAAATACTTATTAGTAAATATGTAAATATCAGAAGTTCGTATCTGCGATTGCTGTTGTGTTCGCACGAAGTCACAATAGTAACACCCCACTCCCCCTACTACTACTTTCGGAGCAAAGATGAGCTCAACAATATTTGAGCAGAGTGAAGCTATATGATAGTAAGGTAAGTGGGAGTTTGACAGCCGAAGGAATCGGCGAATAACAAGCTCCAAGGCGCACTGCGGCCTATCCGGTGGACCGATCGCTGGTTCCGGCGGTTGCCTCGGCGAGCGCGGGATACGGGCGACTGCCTGCCCTTTGAGCGCAAGGCCCCGCTGCTAAGGTCGGGGCGGTGGAGGGGGAGGAGCGCGATGCATTCCATAAGCACACGCTGTATCGCACGTGCTGCAAGGGAGCTCGGAAGAGCGGAATGGAAAAGGACGTGGACTGGGCCGTCCTATGACGCCGTGTCCTGTGACGTCCTGGGCCGTCCTGTGACGCGGAGGTACTGATGTTTCGACCACCATATAGATAGATATTTATTATTTCTGCAGGTAGGTTTATACCACTTGGTGGCAGAACACTACAATTTAATATTACAATTAGGAATATTTTCCATACAGAAACATACATACAATTACTCCATACAGAAAGTCGCACCGGAAAAATCTAGATAGAATACAGAGAAAAGCGAATAAGTTTACCTATAGAACTAACGCAATAAAAAAGGCATGGGAACCTCTAGAAACGAGAATAAGGACGAGGCTTTGCGCTCTTTATAAATCGTTCGTAGGTCAACCAGCTTGGAAGGAAATTCAAGTTAGACTAGAAAAATCAAATTATTTCGGCCGAAGCGATCACACTCACAAAATTCGAACAAGGAAACAAAATTCAGATCTTGGGAAATTTTTCTTTTGTAACAGAACAATTAAAGATTGGAACAGTTTACCATCAGCAATTTTCAAAGCTTTTCCTCTAAGTGAGCAAAGCTTTAGAAATAAGTTAGAAGAATATGAGAGTAATAGACATTAAATGAGTAAGTGCGGTGAAGTGCGTAGTGAGTAGTGCAGTGCAGTGCAGTTAAGTGTAGTGAACACGATCAATGAATTAAAAAAATAGCCAATATTTATGTAGCTTGTATTAAATTTTAGAATCACCGACATATAATTTTTGCATATTATGACAGAGTTGAAATATTTGTTATAATACTTAATATTAGTGATAGTATGATTTTTGCATGTTCGGCTTGTACTGTACTAATTTATTATTATTATTATTGTTATTGTTATTATTATTATTAATATTGTTATTATTATTGTTATTGTTATTTAACTGCCACCGGGTCATACCCAATTGTAATTCAAATAAATGTAATGTAATTATCCTGGGAGTGCTCGAAATAGATGTGAGATCCAAGCCACGGCAATATTATGTTCCTGAATTACTGTGATGCATTAGTCTTCTGATGTTTCATGTATTCCTTCATTGTATGTTTCTGATATTTCCTGGTCATTTATTTTTAACCTTTCAATGAATCACTTCCCAAGGGCATGTTCAAACTTGATCCCTGCGCTGCGCGATATCTGACATATACGTTGGGTGCAATTATGCCAGTGCATTGTGAGTTCCTGGGCTGAGCGGTACGGCATGCCTTTCAGCCGTGTCTATGACAAGTGCCTATTCAGACAATGTAATAAGTTGCCTTATCTACAATCGAATGTCACAATTTCTTACCAGTGAGGAAGAAGATATGCAGGAGACGTCAGTAGCGAAATGAGAAAAACTAGAAACGTTGCAAAATAGAAAAAGGACAAATATTTTCGATTTTTTTTGAAAAAGTAAAATATGTGTATTTGTTTAGAACATGTCGAAATATTTGAGAAAATCTCATTTAATATTATTTAATAGGATAATATGATGTTTTGTGATTTTTGCGTGCACTTTGTCAATTTTTACTTTTCTCATCGTGAGTATTCAGACAAGAATTCTGCAGTGTAAGATTAATAATTGCATTGAGGAATATGTACAAACTGCATAAAATATGTATTTCATTAAATGGACCTTCTTCAGATCATTCGCATTTACGAAAAGTTGCAGCTATATCTGAGAGATACTTTGCGGGTAGTGGCGTGAGTCAACCTATTGCGGGCACTCCCAGGTTAATACAATGTAACTTTCAATTATTTTAAAACAACAACAACAATTATTATTATTATTATTATTATTATTATTATTATTATTATTATTATTATTATTATTATTATTATTATTATTATTATTATATGATAAAAAAGTTAACACTAAGAACAATAACAAAAATAGCATTAACTATACATTTAATGGCTTACCTGCACAGATATTTTAAACTATTAAATACACGACTTTTTAATTACACTGCATTTCAGTTCACTTTACTTTACATTTGCACGTCACTTCTCTTTCAACTTCTACATTGCACTACACTTCACATGTCACCACACTTCAATAAAATACTACTTTGAATACAATTATATATTTAATAAAACAAAGTACTCAATAGTAATTATCACAATTATAATTATACCAATAGCAATAAAAATAACAATAATAATGAAATAATAACTGTAATAATAAGCCTAACTGACAAAATTAATAAAATTCACAAATATCATTTATTAATTTACCTTTAAATCTTTGAACACGATACTGTGAACAGTGCACCACAGGCCTGAAGAAGACCACGATATGATGATCGAAACCTCGGCACCTCAGCCTTTGACGCGGCGTCCCCCAGACAGCCCAGATCATGACTCTGGCCGCTGATGCCAACGACATCATTTAATGTAAAAGACCGCGTGTTGGGACGGCGCTTGGGAAGGAAGCGATGAAAACACGAACACCCCGGTTGTAGTGTAGGTAGAGTGGCTGTTATTCCAGCCTTGCTAATCCGAGATTTTTGTGCAATTTGAGACAGGCTGATGTTCGCCAAGTGACCTAACAAGCAAACAACCAACGATAACCAAGAGGGTTATCGACGATAACCAACTCCTGAAAGGTTGACTACATAATGTCAACGGTCACAAGTTCGGCTGTCGGTGCCAGTGTCAGTCTGATACCTTTTTGTGACCGGTTTGCGCTGTATGTATGTATGTATATGTAATTTTTATAGTATATGCACATTAAATTTGATTTCGTTATACATTGTAGTTGAAAATTCCGTTATGTATTTAATTTTCTCCGTTTAATCCGAGTTATTTGTAATCCGAGGTAATATCAGCCTTAATTTTCTCCGATTATCGCGACTCTACTGTAAGAAGAGTGAATGTCGTGTATTACCAGAGTCATCGACTGTATATTGTGTATTACCAGTAGCCGAGACCTAATTATAGTTGGGCCTTCTGACACACCCAACGTTGTCCGGGATTTGATTTTATTTATCACAATCATATATTACATCAGAAAGAAAATTAATCTTATCTCTAAGCAAAAATGTAAGTACCCTGTCATCGCAAGATTCCGCTGTCTCAGCTCCGACCCCCCTGCCCGTCTTGCCACCCCAGGCCATGTTTCATTAGCTCTCATCCCGTCCCCAGCATTGCATCACACACTGTAATATCTAAATTGATTATGGAGCGCATTGAAGTTTAGTTAATTAGTAATAGTAATTTTATATCTCAAGAATACAGTGACATTTCTCATGTTTTTCATTCAAATGCGCATAATTTCTTCAATATCGAGAAAAAATGTATATTTATGTAATATCAAACACAAAACATTCTTAATTTTATTGTAGCTGAACAATAAAGTTAAGATAGTAATAGTGCTCTAGAATAAGTGAAACCTTCTACAAAAACGGATTGTATTTTCTTTAGAAATTAGGAGATTATGGGATGAAATTAGGGAAGAAATAATTATTACGACCAAATATTGTAAATACATGGTACGTGGGACAAAACTAATTGTGCAAACATTCATTGCGCTTCGGTATGAAGGAAATGAGCACAAAGGGAAACAAACATTCGTCATTCCTGGTGACATCAACGACTCTGACATATCTGAATAATGATGAATTAAATATTTTAATAGTTTTCTTAACTGAAATTAGTAGCTGAGGTTTTAATTATAGCTGGGCTAGAAATAAAATACGTTAATTACATTAAATATGTATCATGTATATATTTTATGTATATTACATTTACATTAAATACATATTATGTATATAAATGTTTAAGGTTGGGTTCAGTATTTAAATACAGAAGGTTGAATACGGAATGAAATTGTCCCAGAAACACAGAAGATGTGGACTTCCGTTATATTGAATTTACTGGCATTTGGTCCCCGTTTCGTCAACGTTTAGTGACTAAACAGAAAGATGTATGTGTGCCAGACAAAAAAGTACGTAATAAGACATTTACATCATTAATAGTCAGCAAAGCCTTCTCAAATGGCACTAAGTTGTTAATTAATCTCTATGCTTTAACAAACAATTATAATAAATAAATTCGTACATGTTTTGTTCTCTTTACTGCAGTATTGTTCCGAAACCAGCATATGATGTTTTCTTTCGCTCGACCTTTCTAAAGTCGTCCTTTCCCTCAAGATTGGCGTCATCACTGCTTTCTGAACCTTTGGATCGCCAGTACATCATCTTCCTTTTTCGTCCGCTAGACAATAACTTCAATTGTTCTTGAAATTCTCTCTTTAAATCACTCTCCCTATTAACAACGATCGTGGAACGAGTCCTTTACCTAGTAGAACTGGACAAACTGTATAAATGCCTATATTTCTAATTCCATGATCAAAATTCTCTTCCGTTAAATGGTAATTTGAAAACAATAAAAACATAATTGTAATATTCAAAGGTTTGAAAATCCACCTTAAATTTTTAAATTCATGGGTATAAATAATAACCGAACATACTAAAATATTGAATTTTATGGTAGTAAAGGATTGTATAAATTTCACGCATATTGATTAGGTAAAAAATTAGTTTGCAATAGTCAATGTACACTCAAACACTATAAAAACAGAAACTTTCGTTTCTCATATTTTAACGTTTTATAATTTTAACGTTTCTCATATTTTGGGATACCCTTCTGTTCAAATCAAAAATTATATAATGAATTTTAGGGGATAGTCCTCATTCGTATTTAATTTTGACCTTTTCGCGAGGAACTCAGATGTAATTGGCTTATTGTGATGAATGACACGGAATCAGTAGGTCAAAAATATACTTAAGAATATATGGGTCTAGTCACCGCATCATGACAATTTTTGTGTGACATTGCGTAATTATTGGTACTATTGGTGTCTTTCGCTACATTCGGCCCGTTTTCCTCCGTCTCATTCCTTCTTCTCCCTCTTCCTTTACCTCCCTTGATTCCTCCTTCTGTCAACCTTTTAATCATCTTCCTCCTCCTTCTCCAACTGTACCTCCACAAACTCAAACTCCTCCTCCATCTCCTTCTACTTCTTCTATTTCTTCTCTTCTTCCTCCTCTACGCTACGTTCGCCTTCTTCTCTTTCTCATTTTATTTTTAACCTCAAAGAAAGTTGTGACTTTTCTTAAATTCTGAAAGCCCTAACACATGTACAGGTTAAAACCTGGATTCGAATTGAAACGAACGTTTTTTGACAAGAAGTTATCGTGCGCGTAAACATATAAGAATAGATTTTCCCCTCATCGTGCCCTTCGTTAACCCCATCCTGCCGTTAAGAAATCGACTTAATGCTGTGAGAACAAGGAGAACTATAACTTGAAAAACTATATTTCCCACTGAAGTCTCGAAAACGTGAACAGATGGTGAAGTTACATTTATGTCCAGAAGCAAAACAAGGGCCCATCTCAGCATTCGCTCAAAGGATAAGGAAAACTGGACGAAAAACCTGATCGAGATGTGGGTCATTGACACAGAAGCTGAGGCACAATATTTGGTACAGGCATATTTGGTCTTTTAGAATTAAATAGTATTAATAGTTACTAACTCATTACATATCATTGATAAAATCGATATTTTTTTCCTTTTTGATGTTCGGTATAGTCCCAAAATTGTATACAAAAAGTTAGGTACCTTAAAACAATTTACGTTGCATTTGTACATTGATTTTAAACGTTTAATGCCATGTGTTGTGAAATATACAAAATAATGTATCTAGTGGTTCTTGAGTTGGGGTCCAATAAAAGTAAACAAGCGATTTATATTTCGGACGTTTCGGCTATTTATTCCGCCTTAATCAGGGCTAGAGAACAGATAATACAGACATTTCATATACAGGAATATGTATAGTAAACAATTTCTTTAGAGTTAAAATTGCACATTTTGTTTCTTAACAATTAAATTGTGTACCTGTAGCGTTATCAATAATGTACGTCGTACATTCTATAGGTTCCTATTGTCTACGTAGTTCCATCTCGCAGAGAACGTCAAGAACCACTAGGCATATCATTACCACAGGCCAAGATTCATTGAATATTACATGCAATACGTTGTAGATGCATTGTGTTGTACGTGTCCGTCCGCACGCTGGCGGTGAGGGTGTTGGGGGAGGGGGTGGGGGGCGGGGCGCGGGCGTCACGCCCTGATCCGCTGAATGGGCGGCGGAGCGCGTGGCGCGCCGATTGCCGTCGCCGCAGGGACGCAGGCCGGCCGCCAAGCGCATTCGACGCGCCGCACAAACAGCGCACATGAAATGCTCCATAAACACGTTTATCTATGCACAATGTAACCGCTTCATCAGGCTCTCCTTGAGACACAGCGCGCCCGACGGCGGGCGCCTCGGCGTGCACCTCTTCAACGCAGCGGTTTAGTCTCGCATTCAAAATATTTCAGCTCGGCCAGGACCCCCTCAGCAGCTGATTGATTGATTGATTGTGATTCCGGGCGCTACAATAATCATTGGTCCCGTAAGTATAGTGCGAGTTTTGCTCGGGAAGTGGTGGCGGTCTTCCCCACTGGATGGCCAGATCCGACGCCGACCTACCGTCGGCAAATGGGGTTTTCCCCAACCAGGGCTCTCCCACCAGCGGGGCACTGCCCCAGTCGGGACAAGCTCTAAGCTCTCGATCGGTCTCCCGGAATATGTGGTAGTGCAGTGCATGTTAATGTGAGTGTGTGTAAGGGGAGAGGATATGACAAGGAAGAGAAAGGAAAGATCACGCGCGGTTCGTGGCGCTTTTGTTAGGGCCCTGCTCAGGCATTCGCCTGGTGATGTTCCGAGAAACCACGGGAAACTACAGTGACAGCAATTGAATTCGACCTAGCTAAAAAGGCAGTGCCGAAAATCTTTGCGCCGTCTGGACTCGAACTTAGGTCCTCCCGGTCAGAGGCGTTGGCGTGACATCAGTTGATGCACTGAGGCACCGCTTCCAGTCCCACCCTCAGTAACTGGGTACGAAACATTGGTATGTACTTTAACCCCTCAGACGTGTACGACGGAATATTCCGACGTTCACGGGGTCACTCTCTAGCGTTTACGCCGGCATATGCCGTTCATGCTTTTGAATGCGTCTCCAGTATTACTCAACATATTTCGGGAAGGAATAGCTATCTAGCAGTTCAATGAAGTATCTTCGCTTCTTGTATACCTATTTTCATGTTTTTCACGTCGGCTGTTGATTTTTTGTTAACGACATTATGGTTGCTGACGTAGAATTATCTGTGGTAGTATGGTACAATGACGGGATTGACAAAATGAATTATTCACATGTAAATTCAGGTACACAAACCAGAAGTTTGTGTAATGAAGTTTGTAGTGTTCAGTAACAACAATAACAGAAAATAAACATCATATTGTTGCAAAATTTGCCTTGGAAACCCATTTTGTATTCTTTTTTCTTTCGAAATGCACCACTCTGGGAAACATATGGTTTGTTTATTTTTTAGACCAACGTGTACATTATTTGTGATCATATCAATAAAATAAATGAAAGAAAATACTTTCCTTCACATATTTATATTTTTTCAGAAATTTTTCTTTTACTGTTTAGAAGATATGTATTTTGAACTTAGATGAAAACGGAATTGTAACTTAAGCAAATTTAAAAGTCACGGTACAGCAGCTGACGGCGGGCGGCAAAAGTCACGCCTGAAGGGTTAAAATTAGATTCTAGAAAGATTTAGAAGAATTGCATTAGTAGAATTCAAGTGAAGAGTTACGTGGATGCATGATGATTCTGACGGGTAAAAAAGACTAGTCCCATAAAATCTGTGAAATTTTTGTTAAAAGAGAACTGAGATGATAAAAGGGAAAATGGAAGAGGATGGTTGTGATGTCATCCATGGTAGAACATTTGGTTACAGCTGAAATGCTGTCCGGGATTTTCGTGATTTACCTCGCTCTTCCAGGCGAATGCTGGAATGTTTCTATTGAAAGGCCATAACCGCTGTCACTGCAGCGCCTCTGACCGGGAGGTCCTAGGTTCGAGTCCTGACGCCGGCAGGATATTCGACACTAGCTCTTCAGCTAGGTCGAATTCAGTCGCTGTCTGGAGGAGAATTCTAGCGGCCGGCTGCTCTGATCGGTAGTTTTCCGTGGTTTCTCCGATCAACACAAGGCGTATGCCGGAGCAGTACCCTAACAAACGGGCCACGGACCGCGCGCGATCTTTCCTTCCTCTTCCTTGTCCTATCCTCTCCGTTTACACACACACACTAACATGCACTACACTACCCCATATTCCGGGGGACCGATCGAGAGCTTAGAGCTTGTCCCGGCTGGGGCGGTGCCCCGCTGGTGGGAGAGTCCTGGTTAGGGGAAACCCCACTTGCCGACGGTAAGTTGGCGCCGGATATCGCCATCCAGCGGGGGAAGACCGCTATCTCCCGAGAAAAAAACACGCACTACACAAACGGGACTAATGATCAAAGCAGTTGACGCGCACGGAAACACGAAAAATCAATCAATCAATCAAAGCAACAACCGTGAAACTGTCATTGCTAGCCGAATTCATTAACAACGGCAAGTCATCGAGGTTAAACGAATTGAAAACCATTATATTTCAAGAATTACAAGAATCAATGAATTTTGATGATCGAAGACCTGACAGTGTATTTTCAACGTGAAAGTAAAATTTGTCTATAAAATTACAAGAACTCAATGTTTCATTTTTTAATGTGTTACAGTGTGTACTAATTCTGATCGATATGCAAGAAAGTGTTTTGTTTGAATCTATCCCTTATACTCTTCCCAATATTATAACACAATGTTAAGGAGTAGCCTTTCTTATTTATTACAATATTTATTATTTCTTACAATATTCTTTACTTATTTTTACAAACGTTGGTTCCTGGGTCGTTTTTACCTTCTCGCATACTATGCACTTACGTAGTAAAGAAAAATCGACGATTTTCCACAGAAAAACTCGTATTGTGTGAGACGCTGATATCGAAAACGTGGATAAATCATGTTTCTAAATGTTGTGAATGACATCCTCTAACACGCTGTGAAGTCTGAATCCATCTCTTGTGAGTACTTGATACGGAAAGTGTTTTCGACCACAGTATTGAATACAAAGATTTTTTCCTAAATGAAATCTGTTCTGAAAAACAGATCATTAAGTACGATCACGTACAATTTTTCGAAATAATGAATACTTTTTGCCTATTTTTGAATTATGTATAGATAATTTTTTTTTAATTTCTAAAATCTATGCACATTTTTCTTTATTTTTATCTGGATTAAAACGAAGTATGCTTGTGAACATTGCGGAAGTCCTATTTTTGGTGGACTGAATTCTTTGGAACATCGCAAAAAATAACAATAAAAATGTACAATTTAAAAAAATTTTCCTTAAAGAAACCCATTGAGAAAAAAGATGCTTCAAAATCATGTAGGTACACTTTTAAGTTTCGTAAAGAGGTTCCTTAAACTGTGACGTCGGAATACTTCAGCCGTTGAACAATAGTTTTGAAATTTTAATTATTTGCGATATTGATCAACATATCTTTTTTGGTCATTGTTTGAGTATAATCCGAAATATGTGAATCTTTAAACATGCAACAATTTTGAAAACGTTAAATTTTAAATTACACAAACTATTTCACTAAATTACTCATACAAAACTGTCTCCAATTCTCCAACTATTCCAAAATTTGCTGTATTGAGCAGAAAAAAGAAACAAAAATGTTGAAGATAGACGTTTTTAAAACTCTTCAGTCTAAAGATATCAGTGACCTAGTTGGCTAATGATGAAATGTCGTGGCCACCTCTCTTCTATTGAACTTCCAACCCCTGAAGTCGCAACGGATCGTTATTTAGGATCCGACACATTCAATCACGAGGCATAACAATGTTATATCTTGGGCACAATTGCAACAAAAGTGTATCTATCCCCGTCAGTTCCAAGGTCATCAACAATATCTTACACGAGTTCCGGTACACTTGAAATCTCGGCCTTCGTGATTCAAGACTCTGAATCGAATCACTTCCCTTCCAGGCAAATTATTTATTCGGTCACAAAATTCTTTCTACGTTTTAATTTATTCCCTATCCCGCTCGAACATTACCGTTCAAATTGTGTATTCATAATCCGGCTAGCATCGTTCCTTTCCGAAGCGAAGAAAAGCAGCTAACGCCGCTATAAACTGCAACCAATCTCGACCGCTTGTTGCTGAACGTGCTTCAAGCGCCGGTGGACCACAAGTCCGGCTGTGCTTTCGGTATGTCATCCGACCTCTCGACCACGCGCCTACTCAATGGCCATGCACAAACGCGACTGCCCCACCTCCCAATTTTTCACCGAAACACATACCCACTCCTTCCATGGGCGTTATTCTTGCAAGAGATAATTATGGATACATCAAAAAAGGAAAAAAATAAATCGAGATACTGAATACTTCGGTATATCGAGAATGCATATTTCAAATTTTAAATGAATAAAGAAAGTGATGGGATGTAAGAAAATGGGATGTATTTATATGATATACTCGCATGTTAAATATTCCTTCATGTGAAGTATGAGTAATATTTGTTCTCGTTTTCGTAACTTCCCACAACGAAAGGAAACAAGATATTCTAGCATTTATGGCAATTTACTTTGTAGTGTTAAATTGTAGTTCATAAATTCTGAAACATTAAAATCTTGAAGTTGAAATCTTTAAGTAATGATAAAAATAGTTATCGTGAAATATGGAGCATTCGTAAACAAAATTCATAAATCTCTTTCGATTTTTGTATTGATACTTTTGTTTATGTAATTTATTTTTATTCAATTGGCCAGAAGGCCTTACAGAAATGAATATGTCTATACGTTAATGTACTGGAAAGTTCCTAAAAGTATTTCTTTATTTTTAATTTCTTTGGCGCTTTTGTTTAATAGCTTTTTGTCATGTTCCTTTTTCAGTTTGAAATCCATTTGCATCTAATTGCAATTTGGTTTTAACATGCTTTTATAATGTAAGAAGGAAGTGGATCCATGTTTAGGTGGTCAGTTATAATATGAGGCGCAGTGGATTCACAATTGTGTGATTAACTAAGTTATGTTTGTGATTGGGTTGTTAATTTCTGCGTTGTCTTGAATTTGAGTTGGGAAATTTAATTTTTGGTTACCCAGGTTTTCAAATAGTTCCAGTTAGTATAACCTTTTATTTCTCTATTGCTCTGTTATATTATTCTTCAGGTATTGTTCTAAATGATTTGTTCAACACAACGTCATTCCAATTAATTTGGGTTTTAATGAGCCTATCTTTTAGTCCGATATCTGTAGAAGACAGATATTTCGTTCTCCTGCTTCGTTTTCTCGCTCAGAGATACGAGTCTTCAACACCCTATGGTTGGGAACCGTCGCCAAGATCGGGCTGTCTTGCCCCCGCCCGCCCAGGCCGGGGAGGCGGGTGCTTCCTCGGCCGCGGGAGTTGGGGGGAGTTGGACCGCGGAGAGGGGAACCTTCCCCTCCGCTTTTCTTCCCGCATGCGCAGTCCACGTTGTCGAACTACAGCAGTATGAAATATATATTTCGATATCGAATGTTTTCTCAGATCACTCAATGAAAACAAATTTTCTGTGTTCTTGAACATAATGAAGAATTGGACATATTTTATTGTTGCAACACAGGAACATATTTAAAAAATGAAAATAAACCTATTATCAGAGACATAATGCAAGTATAACTTTTATTTGTCATTAGAACATTTATAAAATAATTCAATTACTTATCACACATTTTATTTCAATTGTTCTTCATAAATTCTCTCCGAATTGCTCCTCATCGAACATCGGCTTTTTCTGGCAGGAAAAGCCGGTCACTTCTTCTTCCACATACAATTGTGGCTGCTTGCTAGCAACAGCTCTGAAGAATTTCCGAAGTGTGTTCTGAACATCAAGCACAGTTTTTCAATATAACAAACATCTCTCAGCAGTATTTTTGGTTCTTTGTTTTTCACATATTTTCTGGGGTGAAACATGGATGTATGACTGGTTGACGCCATCTTACGAGACGGACGCATCTGGTTGTGCTCTTCATTTTTTATGAATATCTACTACTTTTAGCGATTTGACAGTGCCTAGTGTGTTTTAAGTGCTTTTATTACTTGTTGCAGGTTATCTGAGAATATAATTTCAACTGATTTTTTTGCTATAACCAAGACAAACAGATGACGAATTTTAAACGAATTTTTGAACGTTACGAGGACAGTGTATCAAAGTGAATTTGTTTCAAATCTTATTCTATATATTAAAGACAAGATTTCAGATAATATCTTTTATCTAATTACGGTAACGTATAATCTACTGATTGTATAAAACAGTTGCAGCTCAAGTTGACGAAATTCTACGTAGCCACATTGCCAAATTTCGTAAGTACTAGCTCCATTAGAATTGTGTGTAGCATACCTTCTAGTTTTTGTATCGAATCTTGATTTTTAACTTATTTAATACACATCAATTTAACACTTTTAAAATACAAAGCTAGGTTTTTGTTGCTCTTATCTGGGTTCTCTTGTATTTATTTCAATTTTTATCACGTACATTAAAACGCATTCGTGACATGGCTACTGTTCGTTCTACTCTCTTTACTCTCTACACTCTCAAAGCCGACCTTCTGAAAGCCTTCACACACGTAAACAATAATTTAGATCAACATATCCGAAGGTTGGAAGAGGTCGTTCTCTACACAGACGGTTGGGTACAAGTCGGCAACACTGCGAATAATACCAACCGTACACCCGTGACTGTACAAAAGACACAGACACCGCATCCAGTCACAACTCAAAACAAATTTAGTGTTTCAGATTATGAAAAAGATTTTCCTCGCCTTCCTGATCCCCACCACCCTTCTCTACCGTCGACAAATACATGCACAAACCAACGCAAACAAGCTAGGAAGCGCGTCAAAACCAAAACACGTAAAGCTGCGCATCCTAGCTCACTTGAAAACAAAGACATTCCTACTGAGCCTAAAAAACAGGTACTTATTTTAGCTGACAGTCATGGCCGCCATCTTTCCTCCATTCTCAGTAGGAAGTTACCCTCCAATTTCTCAGTCTCATCTATTTTTAAACCTAACGGGAGGTTTGCAGATGTGACTGCAGAATTGGACACCCACACGAAAACAATGACCAATCAGGACACAGTCATTATCATAGGAGGGCAGAATGACATTAACTTGGGCTGTAACTTTACACCTGAACAACATGTTAACAAATTACAATGTCCCGCCCAAAATACTAACATTGTAGTCTCGACTCTGCCCTTCTGGTACAACAGACCAACACTATGCAGCGAGATTAAGCACGCAAACCAACAATTGAAACTGCAGCTGAGAGAAACAAATGTCACACTTTTTGAAATGAATTTCCTCTCAGCAAAGCACTTCACCCGGCATGGTCTTCACATGAACCTTGCTGGAAAACATGCAGTCGGTAACAAGCTTGCACAATACATCATCAACTCCAGTCCTACGCAGTCTCCTGCCAAAAATCCGTCCCTTTCGCCTTCCTTACGTTCTCCACCCCCCACCCTTATTTCGAACCCTGTTGCCTCTTCCTCTGAACCTACTCCCGTTTCTCCCATTCCCACTACCAATTCGTCTTCATCTGATGCCCCATCTTCCTCACAACCTGTCACTGCCCGGACACACTACAACCTTCGACCACGCACTCGAGGTAAAAATGAAGTAAATATATAGCAACTACAGTCAGATGCCGCAGAAAAACATTCGTGTAGGTACTTGCAAAAAATAAACATTCTTCACCATAATGTTCAATCCCTTTCAAATAAAACTGAGTTTATCGAGGCAGCTCTACAGAGCGATCTAAATCCAACGGACGTTCTTTGCTTTACAGAACATTGGTTATCTCCTAATGAACTTAGCATTTTCCAAATTCCTAACTTTTACCTCGCAGGCTTTTATTGCAGAGAGAGAGAATCGCATAAAGGTCCTACGTATGGTGGTTCTTGTATTTACGTTAGAAATAATATTGATTCTATCCCCTTGGCGGAATTAAATGTGTATTCCATTGAAAATATTTTCGAAATTTCTGTTGTACATCTTACTTCACTAAAAGTGATAATACTTTGCATTTACAGACCTCCAACAAAGAGAACTGCAGATTATATTTTGTTCTTAGAAAACCTGGAGATAACACTTAACAAAGTCAGCAATCGCTCTTTTGAATCCATTGTTGTATGCGGAGATTTTAACATTGATTTTCTGGTCGAATCTTGCGAGAAAGAAAAATTTCTCAATTTAATTAATTCCTTCAATTTAGACGTTACAATTAATGTACCTACACGGATCACACAAAATTCGATGAAGGCAATTGATCAAATTATAATTAACAAAACTACTACTCGATATGAAGTTGAAACAAAAGATTTAGGATACAGTGACCACGATGCACAAATTCTTACCATTATAAGAAATGCGATCACTGACACAATAAATAATACACGTATGACTAGATTGTTTACTAAAAGTAAAATTAAATTATTCATTGACTACTTGATGCAGGAGTCATGGGAAGCGGTTTATAATACTGTTGATACAAACGACAAATATAATTCTTTTTTTTCAACTCTTTCAATTCATTTTAACACTTGCTTTCCTCTTCAAAAACGAAAATTAAACATTTCACGAAAAAGTAATACTTGGATCACAAAAGGAATTAGAACATCGTGTAAAAATAAACGTACTCTCTACTTTATTTCTAAACGTCATGACGTATCTCAAGATTTCCTTATCTACTTTAAAAAATACAAAACATTGTTACGAAAAGTCATAAGGCAGGCTAAAATCATGAAAAACGATCAGGATATTTTGAACTCAAATAATAAAACAAAAGCAATGTGAAATATAATAAAAAATACTACCAAATCAACTAGAAAACCTGTAGAGAATGTTGTTTTAAAATATAACGATAAAAATGTAAACGATCCGGCAACAGTGGCTAGTCTCTTTAACCAATACTTTTCGAGAATTGCTGCCGATCTCACTAAGGGTCTTCAGCCACAAAATTCAAAAACAGACAGTGCACCCAAAATTTTAGACACAATGTTCGTTTCCGAAACTTCTTCCTATGAAATTCTCAAAATAATCGGTAAACTAAAAAATAAATATTCGTCCGGTTTAGATTAATTCCCGGATTCTTTGTTAAAGACTTGTGCGTTTGCCATTATACACCCGTTAACTCACATATTTAATGCATCTTTATGCACTGGAACGTTTCCAGATATTTTCAAAACAGCTAAAATTAAGCCGCTCTTCAAAAAAGGCAACAAAAATGAAATTAAAATTATCGGCCCATTTCTTTTCTATCAGTTTTTTCAAAAATATTAGAGAGACTTTTATACATACGAATGGAAATCTTTCTCACTAAACACGACGCGCTTTCAGATTGCCAACATGGATTTAGAAAATCAAAATCAACGGAAACAGCTATATTTTCTTTTCTTAAAGATGTCGCCTCATCATTAGATCAAAACGAGGCACCTATTGGATTATTTTTAGATCTGTCAAAAGCTTTTGACATCATTGATCATGACATTTTACTTTCAAAACTACCTTCATATGGAATCCGTGGTATTGCTCTAGATTGGTTATGTTCGTACCTTAAACAACGATCTCAGAAAGTTGAAATACCTTACTGGAATGATGGAACATTACGTACGCACCTTTCCGACTCTTTGCCCGTTGCATGTGGAGTTCCTCAAGGATCGATTTTAGGCCCTATTCTGTTCCTATTTTACGTAAACGATATGCCCTTGACGATTCGAAACGGAAGAACGGTTCTCTTTGCGGATGATACGAACATCCTTTGCAATAAAGAAACCGTAAATAGTACAATATCAGATGTTTCAAATTGGTTCCAAAATAACAAATTAATAGTAAACGAAAAGAAAACGGTTTTAATGCAGTTTTCCATTTCAAATAAACAATTCTGTGCTCCATTGAAAATGAACAGTGTACCATTGACTCATATTAAGGCAACAAAATTTTTAGGTCTCTCAATTCAGTCAAACCTTAAATGGAACGTCCATTTAAATGAATTTAACACAAAATTAAGTTCATTATGCTACGCGTTCAGAATTCTTGCAAATTCAGTCAGCCTTCATACTGCTCGTTGTGTAAACTTCGCGAATGTTCATTCCCGCCTGAGATATGGCATAATATTCTGGGGAAATACATCTTATAGCTCCCAGACTTTTAGATTACAAAAACGAATTGTACGAATAATAACCAAATCCCACCCACGTCATTCTTGTAAGCCTATCCTCATTAACCTAGGAATTCTACCATTACCGTGTCTTTTTATTTACGAATCAGTGGTTTTTGTAAAAAATGACTTGCTTAAGGGCGGGAATATATTTTCAGAAAATGCCGAAGTCTATTACTATAACACTCGACGTAGAAATCATATTCATCAGGTGACAGTATCAACAGCTCATTACAAAAATTCACATACAATACATGTACATTATTTTACAACACTTTGCCAGATGACATTAAACGATTAAATTCAATAGAAAAGTTTAAATCCCAAGTGAAATCGTTTCTGCTGCATAACTGTTTCTATACAATTAGAGACTATACTGAGCATCACAAGAAAAGTAACATTAATTTTAACAATGATACATAATGCATTATTTACCATTTGGACTGTATAAATGAGTATAAACAACTTGTAACAACTATTGTACTACAGCTTCCGGGTCAATGACCCCCATCTCGATCAGGTTTTTCGTCCAGTTTCCTTGATCCATTGAGCAAATGCTGAGATGGCCCCTTTTTTTTGCTTCTGGACATAAATGTAACTTCATTTTCTGTGCACGTCTTCTAGAATTCAGTGGGAAATACAATTATTCAAATTATCGTTTCCATGTTGTCGCGGCAGGAAGTAATAAGAGCCAAAATTTATTGCTTATTTATCTTTGAAAATAGATTTTATTACATAGGAGGTTTTTTTGTTTGTTTTTTTCTCCCTTTCAAAATTCAAAATTTATTGCTTATTTATCCTTGAAAATATATTTTATTACATGGGAGTTTTTTTGTTTTTTTCTCCCTTTCAAAACTCAAAATTTAAGTAGTATATGATTTAGTGTAGGGATCACAGAATTTTGAAAATGTGCACACAATTCACTTTTCCCCATAGCCCGTCATACGCAGTTTTTTAATTGTTTTTTGACGTAAAATAAATAAATAAATAAATATGTGAGGTGAAGTATGGTGATACCTGAATGTAAACGTACTATGTTGAATCCAAACAAAATCTGCCATGAAATTTCTCATCTCCAATTTTTGTTTTAATATCGAGTCATTGAAAATCTGAGGACGGTTTGCCTGTTTTATTAATTTTTCCTCGATTACGCCATTTTCTATTTTAATAAAATGGAACAATATACTTAATTTTTAAGGAGGCGTAGTACACATGCACGTTTCATGATGAACATTTTTTAAAGACCTTTCTCACTATGGACATAGGGAAATAGGTGCAGTCTATCCAATCAACAGCAGTTCTAAATCCAAATATTTTCAGAAATATTTTGTTATTTTGGGTCTGTGCTTCTAACGACTATTAATGTTACACGTTTCTACACATTCTTCTTCTTATAAGGCGCTACATCATTTTCTTAAATGTCTTGACCTGCTCCAAAACTGCCTTCCGTTTTGCTCCATCTTGAACCACCTCATGCCAATTCCTTTCTTTTTATACATATTGATTTTTCGTTCGGATATACACAGTTCAGTTACAATCAGTTTTTCGTGTTTATTGAATGGTTTACAACTATTCTTATTACCTAATATAAAACACTAACTCTAACTACAGGAAGGTGTAGGAAGATACAAACTACATTGCTGTTAACAATTAGAAAATACGTTCAGGAAGGCGTTAAAAAGGTAACGGTTTGTGTATTCGTGTTAGAGTATAGTCTGATGAGGCAAGGTTGTAGTGGATGGCGTGTGATATAGAGCTGATATTTGAGTAAGAGTTATGGGAGAAATGCCCTATGTGCACGTGATGGATGTTATATTCAGTTCTGTGTGTCTTTGTTTGTTGGATATAAACCACAGAGCGTGAGTTGCTAATCAGAGAAATCTCTTTTGTATTATTTGCAGTTTATTGTTGTAGTTGTCGCGTTAGTCCAGACGGGGCATGCGTATAACGTTAAGGGCATGCCAATTAACGTTAAGGGCATCCCTAGTCTGTTAATGTCCGTTATAACAACACCTATCCATCTGAGTTTTGGTCTCCCTTTCTTTCTAGCTGCAGTCGTGTACCAATTATTAATCTTCTTGACCATTCTTTCTTCTCGCATTCGTCATAGGTGTCCAAACCAGTCAAGCCGAAGTGAGCTAATGTGATTTACAATGTTTTTAGATTTTATGATGGGTTCAATTTCATGATTATACCTTATCCTCCAGAGGTCGCCCGCAAACTGTATTGGACCAAATATTTCTCATTATTTTTCTTTCAAACACATTTAGACTTTTAAAGTCATTTTCCTTCCGGGTCCAGGTCCCTGCCACATATGTTACTACAAGTCTTATTGCGACTTAATAAATTCCAAGTTTTGCACTTTTTGAAAGTGGCTTACTTCTGAATAGATCTATATTGTCAAAGTAAGGCCAGTTCACTGCAGCTATTCTTTCAGTTATCTCATATTCGATGATACATTTTAACAATGATACATAATGCATTATTTACCATTTGGACTGTATAAATGTGTATAAACAACCTGTAACAACTATTGTACTACAGCCTCCGGGTCAATGACCCCCATCTCGATCAGGTTTTTCGTCAAGTTTCCCTGATCCATTGAGCAAATGCTGAGATGGCCCCTTGTTTTGCTTCTGGACACAAATGTAACTTCATTTTCTGTGCACGTCTTCTAGAATTCAGTGGGAAATACAATTATTCAAATTATCGTTTCCATGTTGTCGCGGCAGGAAGTATTATTCCGAAGGACAACATGGATAAAAGTCAAAATTTATTGCTTATTTATCCTTGAAAATAGATTGTAATACATGGGAGTTTTTTTTAAACTGACGTAGTACATGACTTAGTGTAGGGATCACAAAATTTTGAAAATATGCACACAATTCATTTTTCCCCATAGCACGTCATACGCAGTTTGAACTGTTTTTTGACGTAAAATAAATAAATAAGTAAATAAATAGATTACATTGTTCTTAGTCTTGTACCAAGGTATTTATTTCCTGGAGTTTATCCAGGGTATTTATTTAGAAGTTTATATTCTGGTACTTTTGATTATCAAAACCTCTTCTTTACATGTTTCATTATCAGCTTTTCATGACATGTACTGTTTTTTTTATTGGTTCATTACAAAAGAATGTCTGATTGTTCTTTCAGGTGTTTAAAGATTTCTTCTGTTTTCTTTGAACATGCTATTAACAAAATATCGTCTGCTCCAATCTAGTTGTTATAGTACTTTTTGCATCTACGGCTATTAAAATAACGTCTAATGTGATGTTAAAAAGAGTTGCCGATAATGTATCATCTTGTTTGACTCCAAATTTTATGTCAAAGTCCTCGCTCGTGTGATTTTTTTATCTTTACTTTACCTTTTGTTTCTGATAAGGTTAGTTGAATCAGTTTTCTCAGTTTGAAGGGTATTTTGTAATGTTTGAAGTTTTCCCAGATTTTTCTCCGAAGGATTTCCTAAAAATTACTTAATGATAATGACACAATTACACAATGATACATAATGACACATTACTTAAGGATAATGCCTTACAAAACATTCCCATTATTAGCATATCAAACATTTTTAGTGTAAATAGCCCAATAATCATGATTATGAGATCTTAATAGAAATAATAGTATGTGGGGTTTACAACCTCAACAACTTGGCAAGGCAAAAAATGGGCTGAATTTGTAGCTTCTTCTAATATAAAATTTTCTCCAGACGAACCTACTCGCTATGCTACTAATCCCAATGTTATCCCAGATATTTTGGACATTGTTGTAACTAAAAATACTAATTTTCCGATATACCAAATTGTATTACCAGAGCTTCATTCTGACCACTGCCCGGTAGTTATCTCGCTTTCCTTGCCAATTGATAAAACAAACGTCAATGAATTAAAAGGAAGTACCAACTGGAATGAGTATGTGAAGTTAATGCTTCTGAATTACACATACCCAAAACAACCTTCATTCCGCGAACGACATTGACAATTAAATAGAAAAATTCATTTTTTTACACACTTCCATTTCTAGTATGAAACGTCAACAAAATCACTTCGAAGGTTCCAGTGCCAAAAATTCCATAAAATACAAACAATTGAATCATTCTTGTAAGAAACTTGTCGGTAGAAACGTAACAACGAAACTCGGTCAACAAGTATCCGAGAAACACACTTGAAAAGGTAGCTCAGTCGAATTACAAATGAAAATGAAACAACGAAGCAAAATCACAAACAGTTGGATCTTAATTGCCACCATGTTTTCACGTTTTCAATTTATTCAACAATTAAACTACGTATCTCGAGAAGTTTATCGGTTGCTATGGAAACTACACCTCATTTATTCCCTCTTCGAGTTATTTCATAACTTTTGTAGCCAATTTCGCTAAACTTGGCTTACACAGTCCGGAATAAAATTTATACCACGTTTATTAGTAAGGCCGAGAGACTAGAGCTGTGTATAGTAGTATGGTAGAAGCAAACAAGTCTTACGCTAGAGCTTTGCAAGTGTAACACTGTTACAATAGTGTATATTGGCTAAGAAATCAATTCAATTCATTTCGATTGAATTGAATTTGCAAATAATATATGTTTTAATACACCTGAAGTGATGGGCCGAAAACGAAACTAACCTGTTTCCGAAGAGATTTTTAGAGGCTGATTGATCTCACCAGTCGCTTCCGTAGTTAACTGCAATTACTTCCTTGATTACGGCGAGTTAGTATTTTAAATGATGGGCCAGAGACCATAGGCGATGCCATCTTATTCCCACACCCATAAGGACCGAGAGAGCAGCTGATCCCCATTCTCATAACTTGTCTGTACCGGGACCTGCAGCCGCCTCAGAATCGCCCTGAAGATTGTCGAAATGAGACCAAAAACGCTTTATGCAGCAATTACATAAACTTACACCACACTTACATCTTACTCACGACAAAACAATGCCTTATATTTATTTTTGTAAATTACAAAGAAGTTGGTGTCCCATTTTTTCTTTTGATGATGCTTTTCCATTCATTTAGTCTTAAAACATAGATTTAATATTAATAGTCAACAATCACGCCAGTATGGCTATCCGACTGGCAACGCCTTAGGGCCGATTGTCACATCAACGCTAGCGGCTGTCACATCAACCGCTAAGGCCATTGGTGCTGCTAGTATAGACAAAGTTGTATCGCGGGAGGGTGCGATACCTTCGCGCTGATAGGCGGCGATTCCTACCCCGCTGGACGATGAGATCCAGCGTCGACATTAGTCACTGGCCTGCGAGAGATTTCTCTCTCCAGTTCTCTCCCCCTCGCGGGGAGCGCCCCAGGCGTGAGAAGCTCTATGCTCTTCGCTGGTCAGCCCAGCGTGTGAGGTAGTGTAGTACATGTAAGTGTGTGTGTGTAGAAGAGACAATAGACGATAGAACGATGAAGAGGAAAGAAAGAACGCGCGTGGTCTGTGACTCGTTTGTGAGTGCTCCGACATTCGCCTGGTGTTGTTCAGAAAAAACACGGAAAACTACTGATCAGAGCAGTTGGTAACTAGATTTTTTATCAAGACAGCGGATGCATTCGACCCATTTGGCTGTATCAGAAATCCCTCTTCCCATTAAATTTGAATTATTTTTGTAAACAAAAGAAAACAAAAAACAACAGCAACTGTGCGTTACGTTGTAGGAATATAATCCGTTTCTCTTGTGCTCCATAATTCTTTCCGTACATAGACTTTTACTATACATAGATGAATGACGAATGAAAGTACCGGAAAAGCGAGATGAGAGGTTTGCAACATTGGAAATTATACATTTTCGCTCCCCTGATGCAGAAAACGTATTCGCATGGCTAAACGAACTACAATTATCATTTGGTAACAAAATAGCAACCTATATCCCCGGCTTTCTACTTCTATCAGAACTAACTAAAGCGGTTTCCTGCTGAAAATTCGCCGTTTTCCGGCACACGGTTACATAACTTTATCTTCTTACGAAGTAAGTTCGAGAAAGTTAGAAGTAAGAAAGCAAAAAGTTAAAAGAGACCGGGTGCGGTAGCTCAGTGCATCAACTGATGTCACTGCAGCGCCTCTGACCGGGAGGTCCTTGGTTCGAGTCCTGACGGCGGCAGGATTTTCAACACTAGCTTTTCAGCTAGGTCGAATTCGGTCGCTTTCTGGAGTAAAATTCTAGCGGCCGGCTGCTCTGATCGGTAGTTTTACGTGGTTTCTCCGATCAACACTAGGCGAATGTCGGAGGAGTACCCTAACAAACGGACCGCGCGTGATCTGTCCTTCCCCTTCCTTGTCCTATCCTCTCCCCTTACACACACACACTTACACTAACAGGCACTACACTACCACATATTCCAGGAGACCGGTCGGGAGCTTAGAGCATGTTGCGCCTGGGGCGGTGCCCCGCTGGTGGGAGAGTCCTGGTTAGGGGGAACCCCCCTCTAGCCGACGGTAGGTCGGCGCCGGATCTCACCATCCAGCGGGGGAAGACCACAGCCATCTCCCGAGAAAAACAACATGCACTACATAACGGGGCTAATAACCAAAGCAGTTGACGCGCCCGGAAACACGACAAAATCAATCAATTAAAAGAGAGCTGAGCAAACAGGCGCCTGGTGATGCTACATTTCTGCCCAGAAGCAAAAGAAATGGCCATCTCATTATTTGGCCAATGGATGAAGGAAACTGACGAAAATCCTGAACGCGATCGTTGGCATTGCGCTGGTGGGCGGCGCGGCGTCCGGGCCGCCCCCGCTGCGCCAATTACGCGGAGCGGAGCAGGGCTGGGTGCAGGCGGGTAGAGCGGGGCAGAGCGGGCCAGAGCGGTTCGGTGCGCGCTCTCACGTGCGACCTCGGCGCGGCGGCGGCGGCGCAGCGGCACAGCGGCGCTTTTGTTGTCCGGCTGCGGCGGCGGCGGCGGAGGCTGCGCGTTCGTCTTCGGCCGCCGCCGACCTCGCCCCGGGCACCGCCCCCCCACCCCACCCCCGCCCCCGCCCTGGCCCGGCCCCCAGCGCGCGCCCCGCACCCAGCGCCGATCCGTCGCCGCCCGCCCCGCCCCGCTAAGCCTCTTCTCACCCCGCAGCCAGTCGCGCGCCACGCCCCCTCAGCCGCCGCCTCGCGTGGTCCAGCTTGGCTCCGTTCCCTTCCGCTCGTCTCCGCTCTACCTCTACCCACTTCATCGTTCGTCTGCAGCTGCGTTCCCTGCTCATTGCCGGTCCAAAACCGTTCTGTAGAGTCTCGAAATTCGGTTTCGTCCACCCGTCACTTCCTTCATAGCCCCATCTCGCGCGGCCCCCCGCCCCAATCCTACTCGTCGTAACCCTTCATGCTCCCCATCCTCAACCCATCCACCGTCACCAAAACCCTGCGCTTCTCAATCATTGCCTTCCTCCTCTTCTCCCATCACCCCACCCTTCCTCTGGTTGGGGAAAACCCCGCTTGCCGACCGTTGGTCGGCGTCAGATCTCGCCATCCACCGGGCAAGATCGACGCCACCTCCCGATGAAATACCATACACTACACTAACAGGACTAATGACCTCAGTAGTTGGGGCGCCCTGAATCACTAACAACTAACCAACCAACCACCCTTACCCACCCACATCCTCCTTATAACCCTCTACGTCACGTCTCCCGCCAATCACCCCTCTCCCATTCACCTCGTGTCGTTCCCCTCGCTCTGTCTCATCATGCCTTACTACCCGAACTCTCCACATCTACCCTCGCCCTTCCCCTTCGCCAAACCCACCAACCACTTCACTCCATCCCTCCTCACCTCGGCCCCTGGCTCCACCCGTCTTCGCACTACCCTCCCACGCCAACCGGCATAGAAGGCATAAGGCATGGATTGATATTACTGCAGTGGCTCTGACCGGGAATTCCTAGGATTCGAACCTGAAGGTAGTGAATATTCGACACTAGCTACATAGCTAGATTGAACTCAGACGCGGTCTGGAGAAGAATTCTAACTGTCTGCAGCTCTGATCGGGAGTTTTTCGTGGTTTCTCCGATCACCACTAGCCGAATGCCGGAGCAGTCCCCTGACAAACAAGCTACGGATCACGCGCAATTATTCCTTCCTCTTCTTGGTCCTATTCTCACTACTTACTTGCACACACACTTATTTCCTCAACACTATCACTCGTGTGACGTGAGGAGGTTAGAGCTTGTCACGGCATGGCTGGCCACATGCTGACGTGTAGGTCAGCGCCGGATCGAACCATCCGGCAGAGGAAGGACATCACCGCCTCCCATAATAAAAGTATCCACTACTCTACACTTCTGGGAATAATAACCATAGCCGTTACCTCGCACGTAAACTCGAAATAATCCGTCACTCAATCATCGCGCCACCTCTCAATGCCCAACCCCTGCGCACCACTAGCAATTATATCAACTTAACAATCAAAGGCAAAGGCAAAGGCAATATTTTTTACTTTTACAAACAACTTTTAAAACATGTTTTATGGGGGACATAACATGGACATAACATTCTGATAAATTACGGAATCTCTGCTCTCGATCTTTACTGTACATGGAAAAAAACATCAAAAACCCTGAAACATGAAAAAAAGGAAGCACTTTTGACAAAACGCAAGAAATTGTTTTAATAATTTATATAATCAGTTAAGTTTAATTGCCATGAATTTGTAGTATATGTTATTGGTAAATATGAATGGAAAGCAGTATTTATTTTCCCTGTACGAATAAACGTTCTGAGAAGTCAAATGAAGGGCACCGGGAAGAAAATCTGTCTTTGAAATATAACAGGATTGCAAACGATTCATTTTATGCAGATAATCTACTTTTATCGATATTGTTCTTTAATGTTGATTCCACAGAACCTTTAACTGCTTCGTTGCTGGTATTGGGAATACAGAAAATTGCGTATTGCAAGTATCGTAAATATTAAATAATGATGATGAGAAAACTTACATGAAATATTAATGGATTGGTTATAAAGAGGCCCGGAAATTTGGCAAAATTCGCTTTCCTTATTGTTATTATTTTCCGAGTTTTAACAACAGAAAACATTTAATTGTACTTCTGAGTTGTTTTAGAAGCGTCTAATTTTGCCTTTTATTTTATCTTCTGAAGTCTATTTATGTCATTTGTCTTCTTTTGCTTCTTACGCCATTGTTTTTCTCTTTTTTTCCTACCACTGATCTCTGTGAATCTGGAGATATGCCTGAAAGCCTAGGCAACGCGGAGGCACAGTCATGTTTTGTCTTTCTGTGAAAGTAGAAGCTGTGTCAATAATCCAATGAAAAAGAAAAATGATATTAGTCAAGATTTTTGATTTTTTTTCCATTGATACGGACAGGCTTTGTTCGCTCACGAGAAATCCCATCCCACTTTCAAAAAAGCCCCCGCAAAAGAGCACACGTGTAAGTTGGCGTTCTTTATCTTCTACTGGGGAAGGAACACCGCCACTTCTCTGAATAAATACATTCACTACACTCAAGGACTAATAGCCACAGTAGTTGATCCCGGTAACATCAATGACTACATCGTCACTTTGCTTAAAGAAAGACGTAGTACAAAAAGATTGACAGGCAAGTAAGACATGTTATAAGAACTAAAATTATAATTTGGAAGTGAGAGAAAAAACACGGTCTCAATGTGGCCTTGGTGTAAAATTTAATAAGATTAAGTGTTAATGAATAAAAATAACTTTGAGTTGTATCGTCTCATATTAGGTTTTGGAACATACGAGTTTCCCAAATAAGCATGCAAAGACCCATACATTTGTTAAAACACGTGCGAGACCTATGAATTTAGATTTCTTACTTTTGAATCTCTTAGATTTATTATATAAAATATAAGCCAACAAAATGGGACTTGCGTTTTTTTTCAAGGAAATTGTAAGGTGTGCCACCCATTTTTATAACTAAACTGCTGATTTGGTATTAATATTATGGATTGAGACTGAGTAATACGAGAAAAACCGACAACAATCGGTTGAGATAGATGGTTTTGAAAGACTGTTGCTGTTGATGATTTGCTTTGAATTATGGAGGAATGATAGAATGAGAGACAAGGGATAGTACATAACTCCAAGAATAAACTCCGCCGATAACCCGATTTGTTCAATACCAACGTATGATGTAAGAGAATTGCCTTCTCTGCCCCCTCCCGTTATCTTCGTCTCTGCACCACTGATCACTACACCACTGATCGTCCCTATAATATTGATATTGAATGTATCGGAAGAATGGCAACGTCCCTACTTTGTCCCCGCACCCGTACCTTCTTCTTGCACCGCTGCTAACAATACCACTGATTGCCCCTACAAAATTGATATTATATGTATGGAAAGAATGGCAATGACCCTACTTGGTCCCCCACCCCCGTACCTTCTTCTTGCACCGCTGCTCGGAACACCGCTGATCGCCCCTACATTCATTGATTGATATTTTCGTGATTCCGGGCGCGTCAACTACTTTGGTCATTAGTCCCGTTAGTGTAGTGCATGATTTTTCTCGGCAGATGGCGGTGATCTTCCCCCGCTGGATGGTGAGATCCGGCGCCGACCTACCGTCGGCTAGTGGGGCTTCCCCCTAACCAGGACTCTCCCACCAGCGGGGCAACGCCCCAGCCGGGACAAGCTCTAAGTTCCTGACCGGTCTCCCGGAATATGTGCTAGTGTAGTGCATGTTGGTGTAAGTGTGTGTGTGTGTAAGGGGAGAGGATAGGACAAGGAAGAGGAAGGACAGATCGCGCGCGGTCCGTGGCCCGTTTGTTAGGGTACTGCTCCGGCAGTCGCCTGGTGTTGATCGGAGAAACCACGGAAAACTACCGATCAGAGCAACCGGCTGCTCGAATTCTCCTGCAGACAGCGACTGAATTAGACCTAGCTGGAAAGCTAGTGTCGAAAATCCTGCCGCCGTCAGGACTCGAACCTAGGACATCCCGGTCAGAGGTGACATCAGTTGATTACCCCTACAGAATTGTTATTGCATCTGAATTATGGCATCGTCCCTACATTACCCCCATCGCTCCGTCTCTGCCCCGCTCCGTCACGCATCGCCACGCGGCCGCCACCCTCCCCCCTCCCGTCTCCCGCTCCGCCACCGCCCGCTTGCTGCGTCCTCCGCGCCGTCCCCGCCCTGCGCGCGGACTAATATATGGGCGTGCGCGCACCGGTTCCTCGGCGCACGTGTGCGGCGCGGGGGCGGCGTCTGCGAGGCGGGGGGGGGCGGGGGGGCGTGGACGCACAACGTGGCGGAACGCTGCATGCGCGCATCGCTCGGCCTTCACGAGAGCAGGAGTCGCCAGGTTCTATTCACAAATTAACCCCCAATTCAACGGGCAAACAAGAGTAATAGGCTGCTTCTTAGTTTTAACTGCCTAATAATCTCATTATTATTATTCATTATCCCAATAAATTTTCAGACAATTATGATAGTTGTATTTTTTATTTTCAATTGTTCAATTTCTTATTTTGTACTACGTTTCGATGACATTTTTTCCTATCATTTTCACGTACTGAAAACTATTTTTGTAAACATTTATATTTTTACATTATAATTTTCTCGGTACTAATGATTTCCAATTATTATGCGAAATTGCAAAATTGAACAATTGAAAATAAAAAAACAAAACAATATCATATCTGTCTGAACATATATTGGTATAACTGAATAATAATAATAATAATAATAATAATAATAATAATAATAATAAGAAGAAGAAGAAGAAGAAGAAGAAGAAGAAGAATTATAGTTATGTAAATGTGTTATTATTATGTCCGGAATGTTTTAAATCTGAAGGTCATTATTTTTGTAAGTTTCATTCATGATAGAAAGTGCCTATGTTCCTCCTTAGCTAGAACGAAAGATCCGACGCCAACCTATAAACCCCCGTTCTATCCGGAATAAGATCGAATCTTGACCACGATCTCAAAGGCAGTAGTGTCGTAGTGATCTCAGACGTAAGGATCGCGTGTTCGAGTCCCGCCTTGGGCATGATTGTATTTATGTTCGGCCTTTCCCCCCTTGTCATCACCATATCGTTTCTTCTTCAGTTACCAAAACGTTAACTCCAATTGTGGTCGCTAATGACTTATATGTTGATGCGACCTTAAATAACCCGCGTTTTGAGATGTGTGACCTTAAATAATTCGCCTTTTGAAATGTGTGATTGTTATGGAAGAAAAGGGCACCAGGTTTAGGAAGTAAGGAACCTGTGCTGACCATGGTTTGCGGTCCGATGGTCCGTTATTTAATGGAATTGGTCGAAGAAACCTATTGAATTCAAGACGTTGTCATTGCCAACAATATTGTTTACTTCAACAAGAGCAGCCTTTTTTTTCTTCTATTCTATTACTGTTCTATTCTGTTCTTCTCTTCCGAACTCTATTACTGTTCTTTTTCTATTCTTTCTATTCTTTCTTTCTTTCTTTCTTTCTTTCTTTCTTTCTTTCTTTCTTTCTTTCTTTCTTTCTTTCTTTCTTTCTTTCTTTCTTTCTTTCTTTCTTTCTTTCTTTCTTTCTTTCTTTCTTTCTTTCTTTCTCTTTCTTTCTTTCTTTCTTTCTTTCTTTCTTTCTTTCTCTCTTTCTTTAATTTTTCCTTTCTTTCAATTCTGAAGATGTTTTAAAATTAAAATTATGTAATATATAACCATGTACTTTGCGTATTCTGTTAATTCTAATGTTTTGTTTATATTTTCTTGTATCAGAAAGCTGATGATGAACGCCTTGAATTATTTCAATTATTTAAACGCCAACGACAATTCCCCGCTAAACCAATATTCGAAGAAACCTAGCTTAAGTACACTGATTCAAATAATGCAATTTAATACCTACATATATACCTACATACCTGTCCGCATTATTTTGTACATTATTCTAAATAATACAACAATGATATACATTTATAATGTATTATTTGTAGTGTATTTGGAAGGAATAATAATTAATGTCTTTGATAAACTTATGATTATTGTATAATTAATTTTCTTGTTTGTTAAACTGGTGTATTATCATTAGTAACATATAAATGTAGACTTATATTTTACACAAATTTCTGAGTTAATTGTGGCAACTTGAATCAAAGAAAAAGTGTCATACAAAAAGAAGCAGTTGTAGGAGATGACTGAGCTTGCCTGCACTCGACTTCGCTATGGAAGGAGAATAATGTTTTCCTCTGCAATTTTGTAAGTTCCTATCTTCATAACAATTCAAGAAAATAACCTATGATGTCGAGCAAAAGAACAATTGTTTTTATATTTAGCGAAAATTTTTATTAAGTTATTTAAAGTGAATATTGTGGGTACTAGCAGAGGAAAAATATCAAGTTCAACGCCAATTCAGTTAATACTTACTTTTATTTTCGCTAACCTTTAGTAGAGCTATATTTTTCTCATTTGAAGGAAATATTTTTCGTATTATCAGTAGTTTAAAATGGAATATGTCAACATAGAAAATAAAAGATTACTTTTTGTATAAGTTATAGATTAATTATAGTTTTTTCTAACTTATTTTGTTTCCTTTTCGTGGTTTTCACTTGAGTGCAAACGAAAAATTACATTAATTTTATCAATCATTTTTTTCTTTCTTCTGAATGTCCCATGTATCCAATTAACAAGGTTTTATTTCTGTGAGGGTTCCAAAGCACTCATAACTTTGAAACAAAGCAATGGATTTTAATTATACGAGACGGATACGATTTTTCTTGCATGCGAGTGAAATGTATTTTATAGTGTTTAACCAACGCTTATACAAGCATACCTACGAGTGAACAGAGCGCACAAGTTTTAACGGACCGATGCAGCTGAAGCACTTCTTCAGTCCAAAATGGCATTATCGCGGTCCCCAGGTCTTTGGTTTTTCAACTTAGAAATACATTTTATTAATTGATTTAGTTAGTGAGTTGGTGATGTTTCTATGCACGCAAATGTCATAACCACTTGATCAGTTAGTGTAGTTAATATTTTACCCCGGCAGGTGTCGTTTCTCCCTCACTGAATGGTGAGATTCATCGCTGACCTACAGGTCGGCTTGCGGGAATTCCCTCCTTCTGGTATCCCCCGAGTGCGGAACAAGTTCTAAGCTCCCAGCTTGTTTCCCCATATGCGCGGTAGTGTAGTACGTGTAAGTGTGAATGTAAGGGGAGAGATTTAGACAAGAAAGGAGAAGGAATCATCGCGTGAGGTCCCTTGCTCTATTGTTAAGGTACTGTCTCAGCATTTGCCTAGAATTGGTCTGAAAAACCACAGATAACAACCTATCTGAGCAACCAGCCGCTAGAATTCCTCTCCACACAGCGGCTGAAGTCGAAATAGCTTTGTAGCTAATGTGGAAAGTACGGAACTGTCGGGACTCGAAGATCAGTTTCTTCCGGCACATTAATGTGCTGCTGGTGAAATTATATTCACGTAAGTGTTATGTTGAAATGATTGATTAGTTTCCAGGCGCACCGACTGATATGGTCATTAGTCTCGTAAGTGTAGTGCTCGTTATATCCCGGGTTGTGGCGGTATTTTTCCTCCGTAGATGGGCGGACCCTCACGACGGCTGACGGGATACTCTTCAGCAATTTTGGAGCTCATAATTATTTTTATTAAGTGCGTGAAATGGTTGCTATTAAACCAACGAGATGAAGGTTTTTTCGATCTTGAGAAGTTGATCTTGAAAAAACCGCGAAGAGAAAGAAACATCAATTTTGTTCATGCAGCTTAAAAATATTTTTTCTGCCAATTGATAAATATGCTTCAATTATGAACCATTTATTTAATCTCTGTTTTACTGAAACCCAGCAGTATCTTCGTCCACCAAAGACCACAAAAATTATTTTGAACACGCTGAGTGCAAAACACAGTTTCAACGGCTTCAATGACTTATTCGAAAGTGATATTTTTTTCGATCTAATCAATGACATGGAAAATCGCGAAGCATCCGCAAAACCTCGGGAAGCATGTGCGAAATATATTTCGCATACGGCGTGTTAAAATGTAGTATACGCAGTATGAGCACGAGTTTATTCGCGCTCTCGTCTTACGGGAAAATTTGAGAAATATCACTCGCGCGCGAATCGCCTGTTTGACGCACTTATTCTGGCACGGTGGAGTTTTTGAAAGTCTAAAGAAAACCTTAACTTCATCCACGCGTAGCAGTACGAAAAAGCATAATTATTATTTAATCACAGAAAAGGTACTGTTTGTACTTCAACAATCTAGTAGTTAATCATATGTTTATGTCTGCCAGTATATAATCATCTTATTTTGTGAACGACCAACTTACAGGCAGTTACAACTAACAGTTACATACCAAACTCACAATAAATCATTACGACATTCGACAGTTTTTTGTCATCTTTTGACATTCACCTAAAAGGTTTGTTTATTGTAACCTTACATCTATTAATTTCTGCATGGAGCAAAGTGTTTTGTCGTGATGATTTATTGTCAATTCGGTATTTAAACGTTATTTGTAACTGTCTAATGTTGGTCGTTAATGAGATAAGAGGATAATTTAGCAAATCTTTTCTAATGCACGCCCTTTGAGCTGTTTCGGCCCAGTGTGTCCCTCAGCTCGGCGACAGAAGCCACTTGCTGTCCGTAGACATCGCCCTCACCGCCTCTCCTCTCCTTGTCTTCCTCCCTCTCCCTTTTCGTTTTCCTCTCCGATCTCCTTCGCTCCGCACCTGGACACTAATATGATGCTCAAGGTAGAGCTGGAGCAAGGTTTCAATGACACCCAGTTAAATCACACGTTCTGTTGTTTGCGCTGTGTCCGCGTGCAGCGGAGAGAATCCGGGATCGCGACCCCGACGCCCACGCTGGGAGGTGGCGAGGTGGCGAGGCGGCGGCAGCGGCGGCGGAGGCGATGGTGACGGCGACGGCGAAGGTAGCTTTGGCAGCAGCGGGGGCGGGGCGGGGGCTGTGAAAGCGGCGGAGACGGGTTTCGTCGCGGTTTTGGTGACGAAGGCGGAGGCGGTGGCAGTGGTGGAGACGGAGGCGGGGGCAGAGGCGAGGGCGGTGGCAGGGGCGGAGGCGGAAGTGACGGCGACGGAGTCATCGATGGTGGCGTTGGCGGCAGCGGTGGCAGCTGCGGCGGCGGTCTGGGCGATGTGGTGACGTCGGAGGTGGTAGCGCCAGCGGGGGTGGCGGGGACGGCATTGGCAGCGGCGTGGGTGGCGGTCAGGACGGCAACGGTGGTGTTTGTGGCGGCGGAGATGGCAGAGCAGATGGCGTTAGCAGTAACGGTAGCCGCGGCGACAACCCTGCTGGTGGGAGTGAGTACGGGTGTGTGACTGAGGTTTGCACTAGTGGTCGTGGCTGAGGTTGTGGCGGTGGTGGTTATGCCAGCGGTGGAGACGGTGAAGGGAGCAGCGTAGCGGCAGCAGACGATGCGAAGTTGGTACTAGTGGTTGGTCCTGTGGTGATGGAAGCTTAATGAGAGCTGAATGGAATTAGGCTATTCTTTGGTGGAACAATAGATTATACAATGTCGATGGCAGTGGCGGGGAAAATGGCGGTAGCAGTAGCAATACCAGGGGTGGTGACGCTAGCAATGTCTTTTTGTGGTGACGGCTGCAGTCGTAGGTGTTAGTGGTGTTGGCGTTGGTTTTGGTTTTGGTTGTGGTCGTGGTGATGGTGGTTATGGTGACGGCGGCGGTAGTAGGTGTTGGTGGTGTTGTCGTTGGTTGTGGTTGTGGCTGTGGTAGTGGTGATGGTTATGGTCACGGCGGCTGCCAGGATAGGAGTTGAAACCGTGGTTAGGTTGCGGTTCGTGGCTTTTTGCAATGGCCGTTCTATCTCAGGCAGCGGCACCGCACCGTGTAGGATGTACAGTAGCTTGTACAGTGCTGGCGATATTTGCGATAGTTCTCATGTCGCTCTACTCAACCAGGAAGTTGATAGGAGGCGGCGACGTTTGCAAATACTGAGTCGGCAAGACGATACAGATGTTTCAATGTTGACGTTTGGAACAGTTTCATGTTGTTAGAATATGCAGAAGTATGCAGCGAAGCGTTTCGTTGGATCCGAGCAGGTGTTGTTGCCATGCAGATGGAAGTGACTATGGTGAAGGTTGTGATGGCCAAAACGGTGACGATGTTGTTAGGAGAATTTATGGATAGTAGATGCTATTATAATGCGGTTGATGATTGGGGAAGACGATTTATGAAGACGGTAGCCATGGTGTAGCCATGTTGTAGGCGATCATCAGAAAGGATGAGATAATCAGAAAGAAATTGTCATCTTATTGTAAATAGAGCGTTGTTCAAAGAGAGAAGAAAATTATTATAGATATATGAAAAATTATTGTGGATATAATAATGGAAAATATTTAGGAAATCATGAAAGCATTATTCTTACAGTCAAGCATTTTTCATTACTGTTATTATTATTATTATTAATTATTATTATTATTATTATTATTATTATTATTATTATTATTATTATTATTATTATTATTATTATTTTATTATTATTATTATTATTATTATTATTATTATTATTATTAATTTATTACAGACTATTACAATTATTTGTACTCATTACATAGAAAAATTAATTACATTTATTGAAAATTATATATCAGTTCCATAATATCACTTACTATACATGAGACGTCTTCCACGACACGATTTTCCACATTCAGTGTTCCATTTTCTCGTGAAGTGGAACTGCTTTTATTTATGTTTATTTCGTCTTGTGTGGTAATGTAGTGCTTATAGTGTGTACTGGTCCAGCGTTCGCCTGGTGTTGATCGGAGACAACACCAAATACTACCGAATGAGCTGCTGAACGCAAGAATTCCCCTCCTAACAGAGGCTGCATTCGGCCTAGCTATCTAGCTATCTACATGTCCTACCACCGTCGAGACCCGAAACGTAGGATCTCCCGGGCAGGGGCACGACAGTAATATCAATTGATGCCCTGAGCCACCTAAGCCAGTGGATATTTTTATTTTTGGTGGTACTGTACTCGAAGGCTCAAAAATACCTTCAACATTTTTTGAAACGTTTCTGTCCAAGTACCCATATTGTATGTGATACCCATATTGTAGTGACAACATATTATAATATCTGAAGTTATTTATATGCAATGTTGCATCTCATGTACTGTAATTTGAAAGAATTCCGGCAGCTTCCTTCGCCTTCTAATGCGATGAAGTTCTCTCTGGCGAAAACTCATAAAATGGCTTAGCCTGGGGTCAATTAAATGTGTGCACTTAATTTTTTTAAATGTCTACCCCTACGATATGGGTCACCCTAACGAAAAGCTTTAGATTCAGACAAAAATCAAAGAATTACATAACTAGGTGAAATTTTCAGAGTAAAATATTGTCGCAATGGCTACACCCTGATAAGATAGTAAAATGTTCCCGAAAACCAAATGACATATGACATATAACACACACTAATTCTCACACAAAAAAGATTTTTGATACAATTTTCAGCCCCTTCCCATCATCCTCACTCCTCTACAGCCAAGAACGTGTTTTTCTTGTTTCGTTTTTTTTACGTCAACTTAACACTATTTGTTCTGATTGCACTATACGAAAAATAAAAAAATATTCTGCCAGAAAAACATTTATGTTTACTCAGGTACAATTTCAAACGAAAAAAAATACTTGTCAAAAAAATTAAAAAATTGTTTCACTATCTTAGATCCCTGGACTAGATGGAAAAAATGTCAAATGTTATGGTTTCAAGGCCAAAATATTACTGGGTGCTACAACAATGCATATAAATATACAGTAAACACTAATATAATGCACATAAAAGGTGAGAAATGGTATATTTTATTTTTTAACTACAGCCCAACAGTCGAAAAATTTGAAAAAAATCATAAAAATTTGTGTTTTGAAGGGAACTTACGATATTTTTTTCGAGCCTGTTCCAGGGTTCTAAGACGCAGTGAATTTATTTTATTTTTTTCAATTTTTTTTTTCGTTTGAAATTGGACCTTGAATGACCTTTCTTGTGCACTATTTCATTATCAACATGTCTAGATATTAGACTTTATTTTATATTTCCTCATCGTTTTGGGAACTTATTGTCGATGTCTCTGTGTACAAATCATTTTCATTTAAGCGTTCGATCCAGAACAGAGCAGATCTACACCTCAGGTTACTTATTATGCACACTGATCGCTTGGGGGAATGTTGTGCAACGGTTATTGCACGATTTGATTTCCTACTGCACTTCGTAGGCATGAGCTATTCCTTCGACGGTGGTCTTGCTTCAGCCTCCGGAATAAGCACGTCAGCGCTTAACTCCCCAATGGTAAATGTGCGCGGATCTGTAATGCGTTTACAATTAAACAGCGTCGAGATCCAACACAAAGTCCGAAGCATTATGATTTGAAGGACAAAAAAACATACACTATTCATTGTAGAAATCTGTTCGATATACGTGGCTCAAGTATATACAAATCAAAAGATGGTAATTTTTATATTTCAATCTATCTTGCTAATTTTTGGCCATGACTGTGTAGATCATAGTGCGATTTAAGAAGTCGGACGGAGATAAATTCTGATTTTGGGATCCACATTCCTCAATAATTGTTAAATTCACACAATTCCACTTATTCTCTCCTTATTCCTCATTGATTCTCTCCTTTTTCCTCCTTATATTATTTTATAAG
>BLKR01003957.1:92500-125148 GCA_011170035.1 Teleogryllus occipitalis
CGAACATGACTTACTTCCTTCACCATAACTAGCAAGATCCGCCTGCCTGAGCTTTTCTTCGTCATTCTGTTACAGAAACTGGGGCACTCGATCAGAAATTGAAACCGGGAGCACACCACGTGAAGCTAGAACGAGTGCACAAAGTACATCCTACAAAATGGATTCTCCAAAAGATGTAGCTGTACTTGAAGTCCTACGAATTTCAAACAGCTGTCTTAATTTTGTTGGGATAATTTACAATTGGGCCCCCCAAAAATATTTTCTAAATTTTCTCAAACATGACTCCATTTTTTTAGAAATTTTCCTCGTATAGAATGAAGTACTCAAATAAAATATTGCAGGAACGATTTTGATTTAAATTTCTAAATTTTCGAAAATTGAAACAGTTAAGTGTTTGGATTCTCTTCTTTAATTGTACTTTTAAATACAGCAAATAGACTACATTTTTTTTTGATTTTGAGTGAAATTTTGGTAATCTTCAAAAACCTGTAAACACAATTTTTTCTTAAAGTTATTGCTCGAATAGAGCAATGTTTACGTTAGAACATGACATTAGACCGATTTACACTGAATCCCATGGAGTTTGGAAATTTGTATAGTTCAAAAATGTATCTTCCATGACTATTATTAAAGGATTGACGTGTTTTCATAATACTTGAATTTCAATACTCGTTGCATTAGAAAATTATACAGCCCAAAAATTAATAAATTAAATATCATTGTAAAAATTAATATTGCTTCCCTTTTAGATGCTCGGTACAACTCTAATTGTATAGAAATAGTTCTATAGCACAAAAGATTTTACTAGAGACTTAAATTTGTGCATCGATTTCAATCGTTTAATGTCATCTCGCTATGTGTTTTAAAATAAGGTGCAAGTGTTGTGAGTGAATTTTTAGTAGTGAGGTGTTGACACTGGCACTTGATGAATATGATTACTATATTTCAAATGCTCATCGGCGTTTGCTGAATGTATATTCTCACACCTGTATAAGTAATTTTCGAGAAAAAACACTGATTCGTAAATCAAGAGTCTGGGAACTATAAAAATGTATTTCCTCAGAATATTATACATCTCGGGTGGGAATGAACATTCACGAAATATACACAATGAGCAATATGAAGGCTGTCTAAATCTGAAAGAATTCTGAATGCGTATCATAATGAATTTCATTTTGTGTTCAATTTAATTAAATTGACGTTCTCTTTGAGGTTTGACTGAATTGAGAGTTCTAAAAATGTTGTTACATTGACTTAACATTAGTCAATAGCGCATCGTTCATTTTCAATAGAAGAGAGAAATGTTTATTTGAAAATGAAAATTGCATTGAAACAGATTTCTTCTCATATACTATTAATTTGTTATTTCGGAACTAATTAGAAACAACTAATATTGTACCATTTACGGGTTATTTATTTCAAAGAATATCGTTCTCCGTGTTGATGCCTTCATGAAGGGCACGATAAGGGATAAAAGCTAAATGTGTTGCTGATTTGCCCTTGCAAATATTTTTTATTCACAGGAAGTAATATTTTATTCTCCAAAAACGCTCATTTCCTTTTGTTTTCAAAATCCAGCTTGTATATGGCTTAGGGGATCGTAGAATTAAGCAAACGAGCACAGAAAACACTTCCCCTCGTCGCACGTCACACACAGTTTTTAACTGTCATCGCTAAATAAATAAATAAAACAATAAGCTCTTCAGAATGTAGCTCGTGTCACCACCACGGCATTATAAGGTTTTTTCTCTTATGATTATTCAAGATAAAAATACCCTGTGCATACAGCATGGAGTAATTCATTGGTTGAACCAGAGTTGTCACACTTTGTGATATGTAAACGAATATGCGACTGATCTAGAAAGAAAACTGTTAAATCTATATAACAGTTTATTAACCTGATATAAAAGCGAAAAGGAAGCCTTCATTGTGATACTTATTGCCCTACCTACTTCAATATTACAGCTCAATGTGATATAACTGTTAAAACAAGTGCGTGTATATGGCATTACCTTTGTTGCCTATTGCGCTGTTTCATTAACTGATTATTCTAAATCTGATAAAACTTTATTATTTTATTGATTGATTTTTTCGTGTTTCCGGGCGCGTCAACTACTTTGGTCATTAGTCCCGTTAGTGTAGTGCATGTTTTCCCCCCGGGAGATGGCGGTGATCTTCCCCCGCTGGATGGCGAGATCCGGCGCCGACCTACCGTCGGCTAGTGGGGCTTCCCCCTAACCAGGACTCTCCCACCAGCGGGGCACCGCCACAGTCGGGACAAGCTCTAACTTCCTGACCGGTCACCCGGAATATGTGGTAGTGTAGTGCATGTTAGTGTAAGAGTGTGTGTAAGGGGAGAGGATAGGACAAGGAAGAGGAAGGACAGATCGCGCGCGGTCCGTGGCCCGTTTGTTAGGGTACTGCTCCGGCATTCGCCTGGTGTTGATCGGAGAAACCACGGAAAACTACCGATCAGAGCAGCCAGCCGCTAGAATTCTCCTCCAGACAGCAGCTGAATTCGACCTAGCTGAACAGCTAGCGTCGAAAATCCTGCCACCGTCAGGACTCGAACCTAGGCCCTCCCGGTTAGAGGCGCTGCAGAGACATCAGTTGATGCACTGAGCCACCGCTACCGGTCTTTCATATATGATATAACATGAATTGCTGTTTAGAATTGTCTGTAATGCTAATTGCATATTATATTTCAATGTTAATATTGACTAGACCTGCTCACCTATTGGGCGACAAAGCACTATTTAAACAGTTGTTTATTTTTTTTTCGATTACAGTTGGACCCTGTTGGTTTTTGAGCAACATCCACGTTCTCGCACTACTGCCTGAATCTTTTCATTTCATGGAGGATGATACCTATGGGTACGGATAATAAGTCGAACACCAGACCCTAAGAAAGGCAACAATGATTTGTTTTTCGAATATAATTTTGACAATTTTTAATATGAAATCAAAGATTAGCAGAAATTATTATGAAGAATTTTATTTTTATTACAAGATGAAGCAGATATACAATAAAACATTAAATTGGAAGTATCACGTTTTTCTTTGTGTAATGAAGGTAGGAACAAATTAAACAAAAAGTATTTTGTATCAAAATCACTGTTCAAACTTGTTACATTTGTTCGCTTTTTTACCCTCTATACAGTTTTTGTGAAAACAAAATAACTTGAATAACTAATGAAATTAGTATGATCTTAATTTAAACGTAAATTGATGTAAGATTGAACCACCGAAATTATTTATATGTACTCGTAAGTAGTATGCTAAATATTCTCTTTTAATTTACTCTATTATATATTAAAATTATTCTTATCTATTATAGCTATTCTATTATACCTAATTCCAATTCCTTGGAATAGAGCATTCCACCAATACAACGTTGCACCATGGGAATACAGAGTAAGCTGCAACTCTGACAACAGCTAGGAAAAATTCAATTTATCATGATAACATATAATTTCATATCGTACAAATTACGAGGCACGTGAATAGGCACAATTCTGATGGAGTGTCGCTTTCTAATACTGTAACGTAATGTTTTTGAATTTTGAATTTTGTGCCTGAAGACCCTTAGTGAGATTCCAGACTTCACTGAGACTTCACTGAGAAATTCACACAGAACTTTTGTCACCTCAATATCAATAATTTGCACATAGTTTATTTTCAAAAATTTATACAATTGTTTATTTGAAATGAAAAACTACACTGAAACAGTTTTTCTTTTGTTTACTATTAATTTATTACAAAACCAATTTGAAACATCTGGTATTGTACTACTTGTTGAAAGAATATTCATATCATCAGCAAAAGGAACCAACCTTATAGTTTCCTTAAATAGAATAAGTTACTCCAGTAAGAGTAAGTTGTTTCATTAAGAGATCGGCAGCAATTCTCGAAAATTATTGGTTAAAGAGACTAGCCACTGTTGCCGGTTCGTTCACATTTATATCGTTATATTTTAAAACAACATTCTCTACGGGGTTCCTAGTTGATTTGGTAGTATTTTTTATTTTATTCCCCATTGCTTTTGTTTTGTTATTTGAGTTCAAAATATACTGGTGGTTTTTCATGATTTTAGCCTGCCTTATGACTTTTCGTAACAATGTTTTGTATTTTTTAAAGTAGATAAGGAACTCTTGAGATACGTTATAACATTTAGAAATGAAAAAAAGAATTCTCTTGTTTTTACAAGATCTCCTAATCCCTTGTGTTATCCAAGAATTGCTTTTCCGTGAAATATTTAATATCCTTTTTTGAAGAGGAAAGCAAATGTTAAAATGAAATGAAAGATTTGAAAAAAAAAGAATTATATTTGTCGTTTGTATCAACAGTATTATAAACCGCTTCCCATGACTCATGCATCAAGTAATCAATGAATAATTTTATTTTACTTTTTGTAAACAATCTAGTCATACGTGTATTATTTATTGTGTCAGTGATCGCATTTCTTATAATGATAAAAATTTGTGCATCGTGGTCACTGTATCCTAAATCTTTTGTTTCAACATCATATCGAGTAGTAGTTTTGTTAATTATAATTTGATCAATTGCCTTCATCGAATTTTGTGTGATCCGTGTAGGTACATTAATTGTAATGTCTAATGTTAAATTTCATCTATGCGTAGAGGTTTAAAATGGGGTTCATATTGTTCTTCATGCACCTTCGTGATCGAGCGGCAACAAAACGCTGGAGGGCTTTTTCCCCGAGGGCTTATTGCCGCAATAGATCATTTAGAATCAGTTAACGCCCGTGATACATATAAGATTTTTTTACCAAATTTTAATTATTCATATTTACTTATTTACTAATTTGAAAAAATATTGGTTGGTTGGTTAGTGATTCCGCGCGTCAATAGCTTTGGTGATTAGTCCCGTAACTGTAGTGCATGAACCAGCGGGGCACCGCCCCAGCCGAGACAAGCTCTAAGCTCCCGACCGGTCTCCTGGAATATGTGGGAGTGTAGTGCTTGTTATGAGAGTCTGTGTGTGTGTGTGTGTGTGTGTTTGTGTGTGTAAGTTGTGGGGATAGGACAAGGAAGAGGAAGGAAAGTACGCGCGCGGCCCGTGGTCCGTTTGTTAGGATACTGATCCAGCATTCGCCTGGTGTTGATGGGAGAAACCACGGAAAACTACCTATCACAGCAGCCGGCCGCTAGAATTCTCCTCTAGACAGAGACTGAATTCGACTTAGCTGAAAAGCTAGTGGCAAAAAACTTGACGGCGTCAGGACTCGAAACTAGGACCTCCAGGCCAGAGACGCTGCTGTGACATCAGTTGATGCACTGAGCTACCGCTCCCTGTAACAGGATATTAACTTGATTCATTTTCTCTTTTGACATTTCCCTTCCATAATTCTCTTTCATAATTCTCTCTCATAATTTCCTCTCTAAGAGCATCATTCAACCGTTTTCGCATTTCCCTCGTAACCTCGATCCAGGTAAGTTATTCAGTGTATACCGACATCCGTTTCGACTGCAAAAACAATCACGTATCAGTAAAACATAACGTCAATTTGTATTTTCATATCCACGTCGTACAAGTATTAATATATAGTCTAAGACAACTGTTTTATCACTTAATTGTTTTCATTTAATAATAATGTTCCAAATGTACATGAAAATGAATATACATACACCGTCAATATTTAGGAAGATTTATGTCACAAAAGAGCAGGCAAAAAATTTAAAGTTTTTTTAAGTTTATCTTATGGCTGTTTTCTTAAATCTTCCTCAATCTTCCTAAATCGTTTCTTATTATTGACACTTTGTGTATCTTAGTCAAAATATTCTGTCAACTAATAAATAGGATTTTTTCCCACATATATATATATATATATATATATATATATATATATATATATATATGGCCATATTTATTGAATTAAAGTTCATTATTCATGTACTATCATTCATTTAATTGTAAAAATGTACGCTAATTTATTCGTGAAACAAAAGTATTCCAAGAAAATCCATCAAGATTTTAAGAAGACTTTCTTAGTGTGACAGAAATATGTTATGAAAGTAATGCCATTGCTTCAAAACTCTCAATGTGCAAATAATAATGACACAAAAATAAAGACGGAAAATAATTGTATATTAACTTCGAAATAACATACTATAAACGATGGTTTTAATTTTTATTGTTGCAATGAGCTTATTCTATTTAGTATCTTAAACGAGCTAACACGCAATATTACTCAGTCACCGTTTCTATGTAATGCAGTTGCGTACAAATACTTTAAGAATGTTTTAATGAAATATTGCAAATTGTAAGCGACAACACATTAAAATTGAAATTATAAATCTAATAGAACTTGCATTATCATGAGATATTTTCGCGTGATTCTAAATAAAAAAGCTTACGAGGTCAAACCTCTCCTTGAAAGGGAATTACAAAGTGCAGTAACAATAAAAATTTAAAAAAAGGAGTGGAAAATAATGAAATCTACTACACCTTGAAGTAGTAGAGCTTCCTTGGGGGTAATAACTTTCATGATAAGATCTCTAAACTAGAAAAGATTTCCTATTTTTCACAGAACTATGCAAAAACCAATACTGCTTGAAACTAGGTGCTCCACATAAATCTTAAGACTTTTTCCATTAAACATTATCACTTTCAGAAGTAATGATACAGTATGTTGAGTCGTTGGCCAAACCAATAATTTATTGGTTTTTATTATGATTCTACAAACACGATCAAAACACAGTTGAGCATTTACATATAGGATCAACACACGCTGGAGCAAATCATTGATCATAAACTACAGTTTTGAATTCTCCTTATCTGATGGGGAATTGTTTTTGTTCAACATAACTTGCATTTTGAAAAACTAGACTATTACATTTTTTATGATTGATTGATAGTTAGTGGTTCAGGGCTCATCAACTACCGAGGAGGTTAGTCCCGTAAGCGTAGTGCATGTTTTTTCATCGATCGGTCGCAATGATCTTCCTCCGCTGGATGGCGAGATCTGACCTACTGTCGCCTGATCGCGTCTGACCTACCGTCGACCAGTGGGGTTTTCCACAACCAGGTATCTCCCACCAGCAAGGCACCGCCCAGCCTGGAAAAGCTGTACCAATTTATTTTGTTTCAGTTTATTTTATGGTCATTTTATGGTTAGTTTAAGGTCATTTTAATAAAGTTTACGGTCAGTTTTTTTAAATTTGTAAGTCCAAAAATTATTCTTTGTTTCTTTACCATCAAAAACTAAAGACTACGTCTGATGTACTATGGGAGAAGTGCAATCTTTGCACATCCCTGAGATCACTACCCTAATAATATGCACCAGTCATTCACTGCCTATTCCAATAACTGAAGAGAAAAGTATTGTTTGCTAAAGAATTAAACCGTCGATGAATAAGACAATTTACATACACAAGAATAAACAAACCCGAGAAAATTGTCTTCATTGGAATGTTGACATTATATGTTGTTGTTTTTTCAAAAAGAAACGATGAACTCTCACGAGAGTACATAATTCGCATTCAATGCTTTAAAAGCGATCACTTGCGTGAAGGAAATAAACACCACAACTATTGTTCCCTACTGTAGTAGTTTTTCGAGTATTAAACTAATCACAGTATTTTTCTGCGATATTTTGCTTTTATTAAACAAGTTCAGGTTCAAGACATTTTCTTAATCTCGACCACAAAACCTTGAAGCTCGTGTTTACCTTTTCCCGCGATCGAGAAGAGATCACTATCGCAGTCGTATGTTTCGGAGGTAGTCGGGGCCAACTCTATTACCACAATGCGTATCCAAAACACTTTATACGACGTGCCATATTCTTACAGCAAGGCTACCGGGAATGAGTTCACTACGCCACAAGGATGTAATTGATCTGCGCAGATTTAGGGCTCAGTGTGATACAGAGTAAGAGTCTCTGAAGACTAAAAGTCAAAAGATCATGGCAGAAAAAATAAAATAAAAAATGATCAGAATAGTGTATTAGGTAGATAAATTGCAAATATTTGTATAATATTTTCAAAAGCTAGGTAAAAATTACAGTAAATTGTAGTATTTGTTCTTAATGAGTTCTACATTTTCCCGCCCTATCAATTCGACTCACACATTTACCCTGAACCGACCGTTAAAAATTAAAGAAAAATGCATTAACATGTTTAATTGTGAAAGGTGTATATTATTCTGCACTTATCAATGCATTAAACTAGGTATTTTAATTGAAGGCTCAAAATTAGCAGTTGCAAAAGCATATTGTAGTAAAGTCTACCAACATCATGCATATTTATTTACTCGGAAGTTCCTAACATTATTCTTACATTATCAGTTTACAATTTTTCTTACTATTATGTTTACATGATTAACAAAGTTTCATTATAAAATGAAATAACAAACTAGTGCTGCTACAATAGTACATACGTTCTCGCAATATTTCTAAACTATCACTTATTTCATACAGCCAGAAAGCATCACTCAGCAATGAAAAGAGATTATGGGATTACGGGAAACTATTGCTATTTTTCTTCTGCATAACCTTATTTTAAAAGTTGTCATTGAAGAACAGATTTCTTTTTTTAATATCTACCATTTTTCCATTCATGCATTATCCACGTGTTACGGCGTTAAGTCGCTCTCCTGATTGAGGTTTTCACTTAAGGCGTATGCCGGGATGGTCCTTACACTTGCATCCCAGATATAATGTAAAATCTGTTCTCCTTTTTTCAATTTGTTCACTATTGAGGAATTTGAGTTTAGGATGACTTCTAACAATGTACGAAAGTAAAATTTTTGATTTGTTGTCTTTATGGTAAATGAGATGCAACGGCTTTCTTTATATCATATTAATATTAGAGTCGAGAAAAATTGTCAATGAAAATACATCGATACCTTATGTACAGCAAATTTTCGTTATTCAATACGATCATTCCACTTTCGTAAGTACCATTAAACGTCAATCAACATCATTTGCGACCGAACGCCTCGATTGTAAGTATGTAAATGTAAAAATTCACTTTTCCCCATAGCACGTCATATGCAGTTTTAACTGTTTTTTTGACGTAAAATAAATAAATAAATAAGATATTTAAGGGGTTAGGTGGAAGAGCAGGCCATATAGAATGAGCCTCGGCAGAAACAAAGGCATTCTTCTTCATCATCGTATCATCATTATTATTTTTAACTTTATTTTAGGATGAGACCAACAAACTTTTCTCATTCGCAATATCAGAAAATTCGAAGGTCTCAACGAAAATGTGAACTGGGCTTTTTAAATAATCTTTTCCTCTATTTGAGGTAAAACTTTAATTCAAAAAATGGACCAAGTTTTTGAAAATTTTGAAATTATTTTTAAGGCTTCATGTAATGCTCAGGTCATCAAGTTCGAGCAGATAAGATTTCTCTATACTACACAAGCATAGCCGGAAAGTAAATAAGCTCTCACTCTCTAACTCACACTTATCTAAGACAGGACACTTACGTTTGATCAGTGCACTAATTTCGGTTTACTGTTTGATTGTTTTCTGGCACGTCATATCTAGGGTTATTACTCTCATTTCTGTAGTGAATATTTCATCCCTGGAGGTGGCGGTATTCCTTCCTTGGATGTGGCGGTGTTCCGTCCACGCTTGAGGACGAGATCCTGCCCCGATCTAGGTGTGGTTTCGGGGAATGCTCTTTGTTGCTGTCTCCCCAATGGAGAACCGCCCCAATCTGGGCAAGTTCTAAAGTCGCAACTGATTGATTGATTGATTGATTTTTTCGTGTTTCCGGGCGCGTCAACTACTGTGGTCATTAGTCTCGTTAGTGTAGTGCATGTTTTTTTTCTCGGGAGATGGCGGTGATCTTTCCCCGCTGGAGGGTGAGATCCGGCACCGACCTACCGTCGGCTAGTGGGGTTTTCCCCCTAACCAAGACTCTCCCACCAGCGGGGCACCGCCCCAGCCGGGACAAGCTCTAAGCTTCCGTTCGGTCTCCCGGAATATGTGGTAGTGTAGTGCATGTTAGTGTAAGTGTGTGTGTGTAAGGGGAGAGGAAAGGACAAGGAAGAGGAAGGACAGATCGCGCGCGGTCCGTGGCCCGTTTGGTAGGATACTGCTCCGGCATTCGCCTGGTGTTGATCGGAGAAACCACGGACAACTACCGATCAGAGCAGCCGGGCGCTAGAATTCTCCTCCAGGCAGCGACTGAATTCGACCTAGCTGGAAAGCTAGTGTCGAAAATCCTGCCGCCGTCAGGACTCGAACCTAGGTCCTCCCGGTCGCAACTGGTGTCCCGACATTAGTAAAGTAGTGCATCGAAGTGTGAGTGACAGTAAGAGGACATTATAAGACGAGTAAAGGGAAGGAAATGGTCGCGCGCTGCCCGCGGCCGGTATTTGTTAGTGTAGGTACAGCTCTGGCATTCCCCGGTAACGATCATCACGGAAAACTACCGATCAGAGCAGCTAGCCACTCGTCTTCCCCTTTAGAGAGCGGTTGACTTCGATCAATTGATTGACTGATTGATTTTTTCGGGTTTCCAGTCGCGTCAACTGCTTTCATTATTAGTCCCATTAGTGTATGTTTTTTTCTCTGGAGATGGCAGTGATCTTCCCCTGCTGGATGGCGAGATCCGGCGCCGACCTACCGTCGGCTAGTGGGGTTTCCCCCTAACCAGGACTCTCCCACCAGCGGGGCACCGCTTCAGCCGGGACCGCTTGAGAGGCCGCTACCGGGACCGACTTGAGCTACCGCACCCGGTACTTTGATCAAGTTATGTGGCTGGCATCCAAATTGCGCTATCTTCGGGATAGGTGCTCTAGAAACACCGGTCCGAGTCCCTGCAGAGAAAACGATCATGATGGCTCTAAGCTACCTCAGTCGGTCTCACAACTTTGTTTTATATTCCATGTTTATTATTAATTATTTAAAAAATATCTTTTTAGAAAAACAAAAAATGCAGATAATTTCTTTTTCAATTCATGTAATATTATACAAATGTTTATATAGCGTGACAGGAAAGTCCCTCGGCACCGAGTCGAGTCAGAGCTGCCACCACCGCCGCTTCTGCACTCAGCTTCGCCTCCGTGCAGGGTGATAGTATCGAATGCATGCATATCATTCATCCCTTTACCGCCCTGATTCTGCTCCCCTCCGCCTTGAAAGGTCCCAAAGCTGCCTGGTGCACGTGGTACCAACATAATTTATATTGATAGCACTCTCATCAGCATGGAGCTACTGCGGAGAAACTTTCCTGGCGCATTGTATCTAGGTACTCCAATTTTCGACGTACAAGTCCTACGTAGCGAACTGGATAATTCAAATTGGCGCATTGCATACTGGAAGCTACTTATTCTTTTCATGTATACCCCATAAGGTTACAAGAATCCATCTTCCTATTTTCAACGCCATAGAGATCTCAGTTCCCTTATTACATCCAACAACTTTGGTCTAAATTTATCTTCATGAAATATATCTAAGCCGACCTGGATGGCCGAGGTGGCTAAGAGCGAGTACCGACTCAGCGCTTCGGTCCGAAGGTTCGCGTACCGCCTTGGGCATGGTTGTTTGTCCCTTGACTTTGTAATGTGTTGCCGCGGAGGGCCTCGCGTTCTGCTGACCCCAGATCAGAGGAGCCCGCATGTGTGTTGGTCTAGTGTACCGTCGAATATGCGTCCCATAGGGACGTGAAGGGCAACCGGCTGTTGGCTGGATAAAAGCCCTAGAAAAAATATATGGAGCACTTTGTGTAACACCATCAGTCGGCTCCAAGAGAGTGAACCTCTCTTCAGCAGAGGGTCGTCTCTCTTATTCTGGAATAGTGCTCAAATCAATGTATTCCTTTGGATGTGTTGTTGAATTCTCGCTTTACCTCCCTCAAGCAAAGAAAATCCTAGCAACATCCATATTTTCCAACTCAACTATTAACCAAAGTAGGTAGAAAACGAGCTACAGTTGCATGACGCAGCTTCTCTGTGACAAAATTTTAGCACTGTCTGTAAAATTGTGAACTTGGGGTATGTGGTACCACATTAATGAGTAGTGGTTTCTCTTTCCGAAAAAATCATTAAACGAGTGACATCACTTTCCAAAGGTGGAAAAGTAAAGAGACGATTTTACTGACACAAAATAGACAGGAATACTACGAGATCTTCCCCGTCAGTATCTTAAAATGGGATAACCATTCGAGGAGAAACGCGAAGTATACACTTTGGATTGATTGATTGATTGTTTTTTTCGTGTTTCCGCGCGTCAACTGCTTTGGTCATTAGTCTCGTTAGTGTAGTGCATGTTCTTCTCTCAGGAGATGACGGTGATCTTCCCCCGCTGGATGGCGAGATCCGGCGCCGGCCTACCGTCGGCTAGTGAGGTTTCCCCCTAACCAGGACTCTCCCACCAGCGGGGCACCGCCCCAGCCGGGACAAGCTCTAAGCTCCCGACCGGTCTCCCGGAATATGTGGTAGTGTAGTTCATGTTAGTGTATGTGTTTTTAAGGGGATAGGATAGGAGAAGGAAGAGGGACAGATCGCGCGCGGTCCGTGGCCCGTCTGTTAGGCACTGCTCAGGCATACGCCTCGTGTTGTTCGGAGAAACCACGGGAAACTACCGACCAGAGCAGGCGGTCGCTAGAATTCTCCTCCAGATAGCGACTGAATTCGACCTAGCTGAAAAGCTAGCGTCGAAAATCCTGCCGCCGTCAGGACTCGAACCTAGGACCTCCCGGTCAGAGGCGCTGCAGTGACATCGGTTGATGCACTGCGCTACCGCTTCCGGTAAAACACTTCGGAGAACACCGCCATCACACCAAGACCAGTCGAGAAACACGAAAGAAGGGAGAGGAGAAAGACGGAGGAAGGCGAGGGGGCGGAAGGGGAGAGGACGCGGCCGTGGGCGCGCGTTCCTTCACCGCACAGCCGATAATTCTAATTGGCCGCTCTAGGAATCGGACCGAAACGCCTCCCGATAATCAGCCGGCCGCTCCGCCTCGCAGTCGCCATTCCCTCCCCTCTCCCCTCCCGGCCTCCCGGTCCGACCGCCCCCGTCCACGGCCTCGCTCCCGCTTACGTTTGCACGCCCACCCACGCCCCTGCAATGCCCGTTTCAATCGACGTCTACATCCCCGCCACTGCAATAGCCCATGGCCCCGCAGTCGCTTTTGCACTGGTCTCCGCCGAAGTCCACGCAAGTCTACCCAATTTCCCCCGACCCCCACAACACCCTCGCTCCCACCCTGCCCGTGCCGCCGTGGACACCGTCCTTACCGGTACCAGGAGCGGTAGCTCAGTGCATCAACTGATGTCATTGCAGCGCCTCAGACCGGGAAGTCCTAGGTTCGAGTCCTGACGGCGGCAGGATTTTCGACATTAGCTTTTCAGCTAGGTCAGATTCAGTCGCCGTTTGGAGGAGAATTCTAGCGTCCGGCTGCTCTGATCCGTAGTTTTCCGTGGTTTCTTCGATCAACACCAGGCGAATGCCGGGGTCTTGTCGGACCCTACCAAACGGGCCACGGACCGCGCGCAATCTGTCCTTCCTCTTCCTTATCTTATCCTCTCCCTTTACACACACACTTACACTAACATGCACTACACTACCACATTCCGGGAGACCGGTCGGAAGCTTAGAGCTTGCCCCGGCTGGGGCGGTGCCCCGCTGGTGGGAGTGTTCTGGTTAGGGGGAAAGGTCGGCGCCGGATCTCGCCATCCAGCAGGAGATCACCGGCATCTCCCGCGAAAAAACATGCATTACACTTACGGGACTAATGACCAATGCAGTTGACGCGCCCGGAAACACGAAAAAATCAATCAATCGTCACCTGTATGGTTAAATCGAATTCAGCCGCTGCCTGGGGGAGAATTCTATCTTCCGGCTGCTCTGATTGGTAGTTTGCCATGGTTTTCTGGATCAATACCAGGTGAGTGCCGGAGCAGTATGCTCACAAACGGACCACGCGATATTGGCCTTGTCATATGTTCCCCCATATTCCTTGTCATATATTCTCCCTTACACACACGTACGTGCACTACAACTACACATGTCGACGTGTAGTTTGGCACCGGATCTCATTATCCATCTGAGAAGAAATCACATCCCCCTCCCGGTTCATTGATTGGTGATTACGGGCGTCTGCAATGCTGTTCGGTTCCGTTAGAGTAGTGCATGTTCTTTCCTCGCGAGGTGGCGGTGATTTTCCCTCGCTGGATGGTGAGATCCGGCGGCGACCTACCGTCGGTAAGTGATGTAATGGCCTTTGCACTTGACGAGCCCGGAAACATCGATAAACCAATCAATTGAGGCACCGTCCCTGCCACTGCCACCGAAACCACCGCCACTGCTTTACCCCATCCCTTGTCCGGCCCTTTTCCTATCATCGCACCCTTACCCGCACCCTGCCCCACCCCGCTACAACCACCGTCACACCACCGCAACACCACTTCCGCCACCGCTTCATATCCACTCGCTTTTCCTACCTCTGCTCTGTCACAACTCCCACACACGCTTCATTTCCGCACGGTCACCGCCACCGCCACTACAACTGTCACCAACGCCACCTTCACCGCCACCGCCAGCGCTTCCCGCATCCCCAACTCCACTTCCGCTACCGCTTCATACCCACCCCTTTTCCGCTCCTTTCTGTCGCCACTCCCACACGCACTTCATACACGCCCGGTCACCGTCACCGCCACTACAAACGCCACCGTCACGATCACCACCTTCACCGCCACGGCCACCGCCACTGGCATCGGAACACCACTTCCGCCACCACTTCATACCCACCCTCTTTTCCGCATCTTTCTCTGTTACCACTCCCCACGCGCTTCATTTCCGCCCGGTCACCGTCACCGCCACCGCCACTACAACAGTCACCGGCGCCGCCACTGGCATCGCCAACTCCGCTTCCGCCGCCGCTCCTGCCCGCGGTATTTGCGCGGCAATTATCTGTGCCCAGGAATAGAAATCGTGCTGACCGTCGCGGGCTTCTTCGCTCGGTCTAATTAATTTCGAGTCTGTTTCTCCCCCACGTTAATCTCGTCGATCCGTTTCGTAGTAACAACCCGATACGCGGCGGACTACCAGTATTTATGACGGTTAGAAAATTGATGAAATATAGCGGGGCCATATTTTCGCGATAAGAGGACGCTTTAATATTATATGATCCCAATCTACGAATTAGCCAAATTGAAAAGACTAGTATCAAATTGGAAGGATATATTTGGTATTTGACAAGCGGAGTTTACGGTGGAAGCTTTGTTTGTTCGTGTTACCAGTTTTTATGGGTTTACTTCGTCGTCTTCCTTCTCACTCTGATATGTGTACAATAATTTGTAGCAGTTTTTTGTATGCAGCAGTCGACAATATGTTGCAATATATTGAATGTTTTCATTTTACATTTACTTGGCGCAATTAATTAATTAATTAATTTTTATGTTGTTGAAATATTTATATTTAAGATAAATATTTAAAAAATCTTCTGTACGTTAAAAGATATTGCGACCCTTTATACTTACCCAAATGTGATTATTTGATGGGCAAAAGGTTATATAGGTTATAAGGTATATAAAGGTTATAAGGCTCACATACACTGTTGTTGAGAAATCTTTTATTTCAGATGAACCATATCAGTTGAATGAAAAAATGTTAGTTTTAATTTGGAAAAAGCTTTTCTCTCCAATGAGATTCGTCAATAATATGTTATCGTTCTATAACCACTCGCGTATGTTATTTAGGCTTTGTAATGGATACCAAATTTTCACGGAAATACTACATTACCTCCGAGATGATTGAAGCCGAGGTATTCTTTAACCAGTACCAACCCGTCACCCCATGATTGAACTACACTCTTATCTCCCTTTATATAAATATATTCTACATGCGCTACTTAAGACGCTTGTCCAGTCTGATATAACTTCACAACAAGTATAAATAAGGTTCAAAAACACAAGGCCTTTAGATTACCAATAAACGCCCATTGGTACGCAAACAACAAAAATCTGCTCAAAGAGTGGCCATCAAACCCGTCCTCACGTATATCACAACACGTTGTCACTTTTCCAAAATCTATCCAAGGATTCATGTCAAACATTGCATGTCGATCTAGGTAAACAGCATCCCTTAGAATATCGTTTACGCAATCGACTGCCCATTCGCATTTTCCTCTGTAATCTTACAGATATTAGATATTGAAATGAACCCTCCTTTCATCAACAGTAAACAATATCCCCTCTTTCCTCTTCAAAATCCACATTGCTTAATTAAGTTAATTGGAATGTATAAGAGAAGTTGGCATAGCCACACCTCCCAATCATCTTCGTCTGAAAACGCTCGCTCCAAATAAAAGCCATGTGTCTGAGCATTGTACTATGTCCACATTCTGCAATAAATCAAGTTTAAAAACTGTATATTTGTAGTTATTATGTACAGCTTCACAAAGAGTATTCGTACGGTCCTTATGCACGTGCGAAGATTACAATTCAAAATATCAACTTACTTAATATTACAATTATTAACGATTCTTGTAATTAATTGTATTCTCGCACCTGCAGATTCAAGTTACTGTCCTAATGATTTATTTTCAGAAGGACTACCAACTTTAACATTCATACTTTGCTTTTCAAAACAAAATTAAATTTTAATTAGTTTAGAAAAAATTGAAACTAGCTTCTTGAGTGTCTGTATTAGTGTTATATATTATGCGAGGAAAATATGATTCTTTCACTTGTGAATTTATTGGCTCCATAATTGAACTTAATATAGTCTTGAACGGAAGCTCATAACTGAAGAATATAAATAATAATGAGTTGGAGAGTAAAATAAGTAATAGAGTTACTAGGCACTCAAGGTTCCTTGTTAGAACCCAGGAAGTGAGGGTCTGGCAAACGTAAGACGCTCTCAGTAGATCTTGCACCAAATGAATGGTAAGCCTTTAAACACCAGGTGGCTACTGTTTTGTTGATCTTTTTCCGTCGGGCATTGAGAAAGACAGAATTTTCAATAGATTAATCTACCTTTTACGATGTAAACAGGCAACATCAGTCGGCCTTCGGAAAGCCAAACAATAAAATAAACATAAGGAAACATAAAATATATGCCTTCCTCTTCCTCTTTTTTCTAAGTAGTGGTTTAATGCAAGTTATTTGTTCGTTACTTAAGATTTAAAAAGTTAAAATATTTTGACGCATGAAAGAAGAGTACAATTACATTAGAATTTGCTCAATGGATCAATAAAACTGAACAAAAACCCTATGGAACTGGGGAAAATGATACAAAATATGATGTAATATATTTGTTACAGTAATAATGTAATCGATAAGAAATTGTTTTCCCACTTCGTCCATATTACCCAGTTAAATGTCGACACCATTCTCTGCACGTCTTTACATTTTTTTATCATCAATCACCAAAACGATATTTAACTCAAATCCTTATTGTATAATTATCAGCGCGATATAATTTAAATAAGATACGCTCTTAAAAGTTCATAGATTAATTTTAAAACTCCTTTTAAGGTACCTACGGTTTCTTGACAGTTACCGGACGACAATGTTGTCAGTGATGTGTAAATAATTTCCAGTTAACACTGTCTAAGGCACTTCGATTTCGCGTATATTCAATTTCGCGATGTTCATTCCCGCCTGAGATATGGCATAGTATTCTGGAGAAATACATCTTATAGCTCCCACACTTCCAGATTACAAAAAAGAATTGTACAAATTAAACAAATCCCACCCATGTGATTCTTGTAAACCTCTCTTTATTATTCTATAGAATTTCCCATTCCCTTGTCTGCTAATTTACGAATCAGTGGTTTTTGTCCAAAATGACTTGTTTAAGGGCGGGAATATATTTTCAGAAAACGCCGATGTCTATAATTATAACGCTCGACATAGTAATCATATTTATCAGGTGACAGTATCAACAGCTCACTACAAAAATTTACATACAATGTATGTACATTATTTTACAACACTTTGTCATCTGACAACTCATCATCAACACTTTGCAACACTTTGTCATCTGATAATATACGATTAAATTTGATAGGAAAGTTTAAATCCTAAGTAAAATCGTTTCTTCTGCATAACTATTTCTATACAATTAGAGACTATGCTGAGCATAACAAAGAAAGTAACATTAATTTTAACAGTGATATTTAATGTATTATTTACCATTTGGGCTGTATAATTCTAAACAATCTATAACAAGTTTTGTACCGCAGCCTCTAGGTCAATGACCCCTATCTCCATCAGGTTTTGTCGTCCAGTGTCCCTAATCTTTGGAGGAAATGATGGACCCCTGTTTTGCTTCTGGACATAAATGTAACTTCATTATCTAAGCACGTCTACTAGAACTCAATTGAAAATATACTTTTTCAAATTATCGTTCTCCATGTTGTCGCGACAGGAAATATTAATCTTTCACAAAGGACATTATGAGGGCCAAGAGTCCAAATTTATAGCTGATTTATCTTTCAAAATAGATTTTATTGTATTGGAGATTTGGTTAACAATCCTTGCAGAAAAACCGTTATTTTTTTCTTTATTCAAACTTTAAGTAGTATGTGGTTTAGGGTAGGATCACAGAATTATGAAAACGAGCGCAGAAATCACTTCTCCCCTTCAAACGTCACAGTTTTTAACTGTTTTTCACGTAAAACCGAACTAATAAAAAAATAAAATTCTACCTTTTCTCGTTTTCTACCTACACGGTCAAGCACTCAGGGCAGATATCGTGACACTTTTTCCCATCAGGAAGGAGTAGTGATAACAAGAGGTTTTTTGTGAATTCAGAGAAGCCAAGAATCGAGGGTGCCCTGACGGCGACTTAATCTGCTCTGATATTTTAGCCAAAGGAGCCTCGCACGCTGGGCAGTTTTTGAGGTTAGAGTTGTTAAAAGAACGAAAGTTATGAACATTATAATTAATATACAAGGTGCAATTGTGGAGGCAATTAAGGATCATCTGTCAAGCATGAACACGTTTGATGATGATTATGAACATGTCTAGTGATCCATGGTTTCCAGCGAGAACGACACGGATTTTATTGAAATTTTGATTGCCGTATCGTAAATGATTCCAGGGAACCTAAATAAATATTTAGATCCACAGATAATATAGTTTTTCCACATTTAGAGATTTGTTTTATCCTGTTCTGCGACTATAAGATTTTGACAATTCAATACAATCTATTGATAAATTCGTTTCCTAGCGGTTTATGTATATTTTACATCAGTGTATTTCTGATAATAGTAATAATTATAATTATAGTTATAATATAATTATAATTCATATATATCATTCATCATATCACATCACATCGTATCATATTATATATACACAATTTCATAATATAATAATAATAATAATAATAATAATAATAATAATAATAATAATAATAATAATTATTATTATTATTATTATTATTATTATTATTATTATTATTATTATTAATATTATTATTATTATTATTTTATTACTATTTATGTGCAGTGAGGTAAGAAGGCAAGAGAAGTGTAGTCGAGGGGAGTGCGGTGTACGCTTGCGAGATGAAAGTATGTGTTACTTAATATTACTCGTACTTATTATTTTAACGAACTATTATTTTGTAGAGTATTGTATTGCTGATCAATGTGTGTTGTGTCAATGTAAACTGAATGAATGTAAAGTTATGATATTTTGTCACAAAGTTGCTGACACTTGTGGGGGATTTGCTCCATCAATGAAGGTTGGGTCGTCAGGGGATGAGGAACTACCCCGGCATGAGAATGGGAGTGAGGACTGAATGGGGAAGCTATGCTGAGGCGCGGCTAGATGTCTATTGTTAGAATGCTAGTCCGGCAATCTCCTGGGATTCATCAGAGTGAATCCAGGCACAAGTGGTTTCAGCAGATGGCATACGTTCTCATCTAGGTCGTAGTCGGATTTTCGACCGATCAATTTAGTAGTGGATGCTGGTGCCCTAACATACAGGGGGTTGCACCTCCATGGAAATGTGATTTCCAAAATTAAAAATACGAATAAATAATAAACATTTAAACAATTGATTGCGTCGGTTCCGCGTAAGTCATACACATCTCCCGCGCACGGGGTTCTGGCTTTGATTTCCACTGGACTTCGACTCCACCAGATCGCAACAAGCACTATTGCTTCGTCACGTTTCAGACAAATGAAATTATTTTATTTCGAAAACGTCACTACCCTGGTATATGCGGCAATAATGAAACATTCTCGACACTCAGTCAGCCCTGAGGAAGACCACGAAAAGATGGTCGAAACGTTGGCAACACAGACTTCGACGCGGCGTCACCCGGACAACCAAGATCTTTCACATGACTCCGGTCGCGGAAGCTTACGACATCATCAAATGTACGTTTTGAATCAACAAACATAATATCAAATGAAACTACGTTGCAATGAGCCAGATGAAAACCGAATATGGGTATTCCTCTAAGATTCTCTCTGTCGTCGCGCAGCACTAAACAGCGCCACTTGACTGGTTGCCCCACCAAAAGGCCGTATTTTCTCCGTGTAAAAGCGAAGTGCCAAAGAGTACGACAGTAAACCCATTAATACAGCCGAGGACGTGGCGCGATTCCAGGCAAGGCACGAGACACTGAAGAGAGCGACAGGTAGAAGCTCTTTGGTTTTAAAATGATTTCATATACATCGGTATTGCTGCAGTATCTTGAATATTGAATGTTTTAAAAGGACAATGTAAATTCCTAAGATATTATGAGATCTTTTTCATTTTCTGGGGGTTGTGCAATCGGGAAACCGTGCAACCTCAGCATGAGTCGCCACTGCTATTTAGTTGGCGTCTCAAAACCTACCAGCGTCCGGATTCGAACCTAAGACCCTTTGATGAGCAAACCGTCATGTGCACAGCCGCATTTACTCTGTAATACATTCTTGCATACTTTACATACATACATCGGTATACACTATTCGTTATAGCAGCGACGCTATATAATGGAGCAATCGGTTATGAGAAATTATTAACAGATAAAAATCATTATAGTTGTCGATATTTTGCAAACACATCGAAGCTAATGAGAATAAAAATATTGAATTAGGAAAGGAAGAATACCGAATTGTGAAAGAAAAGAAACGATATACCATTGGCATCCCAAAGCAAGTGCCAAAAGAGAAGTTCAGAGCTGCGAAGTGCCCTCTTGCAAGCGCAGTCCATCGTAACCTTGCTAGGCTGCTGGGGAGTTATAATGACGTGCTTCGCAAGAACCTATAAAACCCACTTTGGCGTTGCGGCTGTAACCTCCCTTTCAAGCCATCCTGCTCTTCCGAGGCGGCGCGTCTTCTTGCTCGCCTGGGACAATTAACAATTGCTAAATGCAACCGCGGTTCACTTTCTGTCCGCGAGGGTAATTGCAGATCGGTCGTTATGTGTTACTTTGTGCCCGCTGCGTGCAGGCTAACGGACAGCTGGTAAAAAGGCCATGTCCTCCGTCGCTTTTTCACAACTGATTTATTTTTTTCTCTTTTGCTGAGTACCTCCCGAAGATATTATCTTATCTATCTCCCCATTCCTCTGACCAACCGTCTCTCTTACTCACTTATCTTGCTATATTTATGTCTCTTGTTTTTACTTGGTTTTTGTTTTTAAATTGTGTAAACACACGCGTATAAAACGGATTTCATGGTAACTCGTAAACAGAACTTAGTACATTGGTAACTGTAGATTGCCTGTTATGTGTTAATTTTCATCATAAAGGATACATGCAACCTTAAGGTTATTAGATGAAACGTTTGTGCTCCCTCTCTTGTTAACGAATGCTATGGTGATATTCTTTACAACTTCCCGTCACCATTACAAATCGTTCTTTTCATCTTAGTAATAAGTTGAGTTCGCCTTCTTTTTCGACCCATATACCAAATTATTTGTACCTAATTTTATATCACAGGTTATTGCAATTTTACTTTTTAACCCTGTGGGTCTATTTTATAAAATAATATTAATAATATTTATAAAATAATATTAGTTAATTGACTTCACAACGACTTGAAAAGAGATTTCAGCATATACTTGGTAATTCCCCCTTGGTAAGTGACCCTTCTTGTTTTACATTCTACCTACTTTCAAGGGCATTAAGGATGCTTGAGAACATGCGCTTTCATATCTCTCTTTTCCTGATGTTATCTCTTGTTTTTACACCCTTCCTAGCGCTACCTTAACTTTCAACAATACACCTCAGACCAAACCTTGAATCCTGAGCAAATCTTCGAAACTTAGAGTATGTTCTCGAGTAGAAATGAACACTCGTTTTCTGTGGATGACTATATCCAAAACTTTATAATATAAAATGTACTATTTTCAAACTCTTCAAGAGATAGAAATGACGAACGAGAAGAAATAAATTTTAAAAAATGTTATCAATTATATTTAAGTATATTTTTACTTACTTAAGGTCGCTTCACATCTGTTACGGTCATAGTGAATCACTATAATTCCACGTAGGTTTTGTAACTTTGGGGTACAGGTAGAAAACGTATGCACATAAAATACATATTCGGGCACACAGGAATACCCATGCCCGGTGCGGAATTTGAACCCGCAACCCTTGAAGCCAAGGCAGACAAGGCCCTTCAGTTTCTGCTTTATTTGTGATTATTTTGCTGTAATTACCTTAATATGGCAGGGTATGATGGATATTTTTAGATTTGACCTTATGAATATTTTAGAGAAAAGCAGTGCGTTGGATCCTGTGAGCGTATTGTATTGGGAATATCAGGTAATTTAGAACACAAACACTTGTAGCTATCTTGGTTGTAACGAAATCGCCGCGTGTCCTCTCTGCGCCTCACCCCCTGCAAACCTATACTCGCTCCTCATTGGCTGTCCCACATACCTATCAGAATAGACAGGCTGCCACTCTCATTTCATGTATCACTTCAATATTATTTTGAACATGTTGTGTTTTAACGGTATCTTTCTCTACAAGTCACTAAGTGAAATCAACACCACAATAAGATTATTCCTCATCTGGCATGGACTTTCAGAGTTCAAACAACAGAAGCCAAAATCTACAAGTGTTTAATTATTTCTGCGAATAAATAAACAAATAATTAAATATATTAATTCATTAAAGTCAAAGAATCTCTCCTGTGTCACCAGGGCAAGAATCACCCTTGTGTCAACAATGAATAAAGATATTCTAGACACAGTATCCTTGAAAGTGACAAAACAAACAAAAAATAAATAAATGCTAGTACGTCAAACTTTTTGCTGAGTATAATGAAAATAGGATGATAAGAGAATGTCGATACACAGTCATGAATTACCGATATTAATGTATTGCTTCTGGAAACGATAAACTGCAATGCAAGAACATGAACATCTTGAGATAAAAAGCAACGAAACGTAGTCCCTGAAGCAGTGACTGGAATGCATATTCCTTGACAAAAAGACTAAGAACGATAATGAAAATCAATCAAGAAAAACGTTTCATTTGCTTCACAAAAGGTAGCACTGCAGACTCGATGCACGTCACAAAACTACTACAATTACGAGTGTTTTATATGTTTTATATTACTAGCGTAGTGTGTTTCTGATTAAGTCAAGCTAGTATACTGGAGAGCTGGTTGCCAGCTATAAATTTACCATGTTTTTTGCGCTCAGTCGTAATTATTCAATTAGAGAATCGTATAAACTGCTATTTCGTACGAACCGAGATTAGTCAATGTTTCGAAGAATAACTGGTCAAGCAGATCAAATAATACGGTTTAAAGCCTATGTAAAAATAAATTGATATGCTGTAAAATACCGTAAAAATCAATGCCGCTATTGAAGACGAGAGCTCTGTGACTTCGGTTTACAACGACAAGAAAACACGCAGTGACCTTAATTTTCACTTGAAAAAGAAAATGGTTCAAATTAAACATGACCTGCTTTTGTAAAATACTTTTTATTGCCTATAAACTTGGAATTATCTACCCACTGAAAAGGGCCAGTGGCCACCAGCTCCTCAAGAATTGTGCTCCTGAATAGACGCTCCCGCGGTACTCTGAGCCAGGTGAGCAGAAGAACGCATCTGAGGGCTGCGTATGGTATTTACACGCTGAGTAGGGCTCGCTCGTGGCACATAGCGAAGTCACTAGCCTTTCACCACTGAGGTCCGGGTTCGATTCCCGTCGAATCTTATGTGAATTGTTCCAACAAAACGAATTTGGCTGCTTTACGAGGGCTAGTTCAACCCCTGTAACATGTCCTATACCCTACCCCTATACTTATTCTGATCGCTGGGTAGTGACGCAGGAGCGCGTAGCAGGAGGCGCGTACGCGGAGATGCTACCTGACGGTCCTCTTGTCAACTGACAACTGACTGCGACGTGACGTGACATGACTTAAAAAATAATGGAGGATTACTCCCCAGCGCAAAAGCGCCCAACGCCCCTTAAGGGGCTTGGAGACGCGTTGCGTCAATATGTAGACGCATCAAATTAAAAAAAGAGTACGTCACACGTACCAGCACATCGCCCTGAGTATCTTTCCATTCAAAACTATGGAAGTGATCAGACGCTATCGACAAGGCTCAACCGTGGACAAATTTCACCAGATCTTCATTTATATAATTGTCACCTTTCCCGTCACCTTGTTCGACGCAATTACGTTTGGATATCACACTTACACTAACATGCACTACACTACCACACACTCTGGGAGGCTGGTAGGAGAGTCGTGGTTAGGGGGAAACCCCACTAGCCGACGGTAGGTCGGCGCCGAATCTCGCCATTCAGCTGGGGAAGTTCACCGCCATCTCCCAAGGGAAAAAACCCATGCACTTTTCTAACGGGACTAATGACCAAAGCAGTTGACGCGCCGGGACACACGAAAAATCAATCAATCAATCAAAAATTGGGATATATGTTCCGCAGTGACTATGTTACTGAGTAACAATGTATTTTAATAATTACATTTGTTCAAAGAATTGTTCGCCCAATTCTTTGAACCAATTTAATGATATTCATTTAGCTTTAATAAGAAGTAATTAGAAAACTATGGTCTCGAGGATGGCGCATGGGCAGCGTCCTAGCTTCCCGTGATGTGATCCCGTGTTCTATTCTCGGTCCAGGCAAAAACTGTAGCTCTTCTTTAAAATCATCTCAGTTTTTTATCTGTGTGACGAAGAAAGGCTGAGACAGGCGGAGTTCGCCAGATACGGTGAAGGGAATACCTTACGTTGCACACTCGTCTCTCTTACCCCTCAAGCATGAGTATTAAACTTATCCTAGGAATGGGGGACACCGTTAGCTAGCCGGCAAAGTCGGACAGTCGTCCAAAAATGCCAAATACATACATACATTACACGGTTACCAATTTACAATCAAAATGTGCTTGTACTTTAATCGATAAGTATTTTATTGCATTCGAATGAAAGTGGAATAAATGGACTTTTCATGTGTGCACGAATCAGCACGATTCGGTATTCATGCATCTCGTTATAACAGTATCTCAGATTTACAGGTATTCCTTTTTCTTGATTTTGAATAATATTATTTAAGTGAATTGTTATTTTGTGTTCCAGGGCATTACTTTTGTATTTAGTTCTATGAGTTCAGTGTAGGGCATAAGCTTTCTACCTCGGGGGCTCGAGTTTGATCCTCGGCCTACCGATGCTTTCTCGAGTGTTCACTGGGTTTCCTCCATTCTAACGTTGCTCCATCTTTCAACTTAAGATTATTGAGATGATTATTAAGATCACTATCGTGTATTTTTTAATTGGACCTCAATCACACACTCTAAACTCATAGTTAAAGGGCCCGTACACACCAACGAATTAATAAATTAATAAGTCAATAAATAAATAGTAGAGAATCATGTTCATTATTCGTTGATAAATGAATACGGTGTATTTATAGAATTATTAAAAGTTTCATAAATGCATACGGTGATCCAGAGAATAGATCTTTTGGTAAACTACTTCCAAACATCATGTCTCAGTACTGTAATTTACTCGTTTTATTTTGTCACGACATATTGCAGGAGATAAACATTTAAAATATTGTCAAGATAGTGAACATTTATTACCCATCCGGTTGCATGAGACCGCAGCTCCCGTTATTCCTTTGACGACCGACCACGGATAGTCCCGAGGAAGGTGGCGGGGGAACCTCTATCGAGAGGTCGATGCTTTTATCGCATTGGCTGATTGTCTGACCAAACGGCGACTACGTGGAAGAGGCCTTCATCTATAAAGTAATATCCTGCATACGAGCGCTTGTATCGAAAAGTTTAAACAACTGGTGCAAGATAAAAAAAACATTTTTTTAGATAATCACCAAAGGCTTAAGTGCATGCGGTCCAAAAAAAATCGGATAGGACGTCTCCATATACAATAAAAATTATTAATCATTCGTGTCGCTGTAATATCACTGGAATTGGATGCTATTTTAACATCTGGCGGTACAAATCGATAATTTTCGTAGTGGGTAATTTGCTAATGAGAGAGACTTTAGAGTTAAGGAACGAGTGATTGGAGTGAGTTTGGGGATTTTCAAATTGCACCAACACCAGGTGGGATTCACTAAATTCATTTCGCATTTCTTGATTTGGTATGGTCTTTTGATTGGCTCGTGATATGATATGGTAACCAGGTAGATTTGTTGTTTAAAGAACCCTATTTTGCCCATGGCCTTATTCACATATCTCTCTTGAGATTAAACAAAAATGATAACGGCAGTGTTTCTCTGAGTATTTTAATGAGGAATAATTTATAACAAAGGAAAATATAAAATGAAGGAATAACAAACCTCACTGCATTTTGTGAATATTATGTTTTTATTTGTTATTAATGCCAGATTAATGCCATTAATTCATTACTAATTACATTCCGTCAGTTTTGACGAGTTACCCCTAGTTCTATATAAAAAACGTGCATATTATCCTTCATTTATTCTTCGTTAGTCCTTGGTGGAATTAAATGTGTATTATGTTGAAAATGTTTTCAAAATTTCTGTTGTACATCTTACTTCGCAAAAAGTGATATTACTTTGCATCTACAGACCTCCAATAAAGAGAACTGCAGATTATATTTGTTCTTAGAAAAATTGGAGATAACACTTAACAAATTCAGTAATCGCTCTTTTGAATCCATTGTTGTATGCGGAGATTTTAACATTGATTTCCTGGTAGAATCTTGGGAGAAAGAAAAGTTTCTCAATTTAATAAATTCTTTCAATTCAGACATTACAATTAATGTACCTACACGGATCACACAAAATTCGATGAAGGCAATTGATCAAATGGTAATTAACCAAACTACTACTCGATATGAAGTTGAAACAAAAGATATAGGATACAGTGACCACGATGCACAAATTCTTACCATTACAAGAAATGCGAACACTGACACAATAAATTATACATGTATGACTAGATTATTTAGTAAAAGTAAAATAAAATTATTCATTGATTACTTGATGCATGAGTCATGGGAAGCGGTTTATAATACTGTTGATACACACGCCAAATATAATTTCTTTTTCCCAGCTAAAACATAAATTTTGGGCTCTTATCCACGTTGTCCTTCGGAATAATACTTCCTGCCGCGACAACATGTAAACGATAATTTGTATAACTATATTTCCCACTGAATTCTAAAGACGTGCACAGATAATGAAGTTACATTTATGTCCAGAAGCAAAGCAAGGGGCCATCTCAGCATTTGCTCAATGGATCAGGGAAACTGGACAAAAAACCTGATCGAGATGGGGGGTATTGATACAGAGGCTGTCGTTGAATACTTGTTATAGGTTATTTAGAATTATGCAGTCCACTCCAAATGGTAAATAATACATTAAATATCACTGTTATAATCAATGACCTTTTGATGCTCAGTATAGTCTCTAATTGTATAGAAACAGTTATGCAGCAGAAACGATTTCACTTGGGATTTAAACGTTTTTATCGAATTTAATCATTTAATGCCATCTGGCAAAGGGTTGTAAAATAATGTACATGTATTGTATGTTAATTTTTTGTAATGAGCTCTTGATACTGTCACCTGATGAATATGATTTCTACGTCGAGTGTTATAGTAATAGACATCGGCATTTTCTAAAAATATATTCCCGCCCTTAAGCAAGTCAATTTTGACAAAAACAGACAAGGTAAATAAACAGACAAGGTAATGGTAAAATTCCTAGATTAATGAAGACAGGCTTACAAGAATCACGTGGGTGGGATTTGGTTATTATTCAATTTAGACATTACAATTGTTAAAATTGGTTTTTATAATCTAAAAGTCTGGGATAAGACGTATTTCCCCAGAATATTATGCCATATCTCAGGCGGGAATGAACATTCGCGAAATATACACAACGAACAGTATGAAGGCTGACTGAATTTGCAAGAAGTCTGAACCTTTTATCCCTTCGCCCAGAGGCTCCGTTAGATTCGGAGACTCCCAGACGGTCACCACGAACACAGGATGTCTTGAATTGCTAAACCTCCGTAACTTCACGGAGCGTAGTTAAGGAATTCGGATAGCGACGCCTGCGGTAATTTGATGACGAATGTGTAATGCCGCCGAATGCAGCGAAACCATTATAATTTGGCAGATACAGTCGGTTTCTGGCGCCCAAACTTTTCATCGACCTCATTTGAATGTACCATGACCGAATCCTAACACGTCCTCGTCCAACGCTTCTCATATTCCCACTAAGTCTATCAGACTGAACCTTCCCCTTGCATCCGCTCATTCTTGTAGTTATGTTTATTTCTCCTTGTGCATCGTATGACTTCAAGGAATGCCGAATCATCGACCGAACATGAATCTATTCTGGCGGTACTTTAATAGCTAGATATACAATGCTTCTCGTGTTCCCACTTTAGAATCTGTGAGACTTCACCTTCCCGGCAGAGCGGATAGTTATTTGTTGAATTCTCCTTGTGTGTCGTATCATTTTATGCAATTCCCAATAATCAGCAGAACACGAATAACTCACCGAACCCCTGTTCCTGATGTTCACGCTCCCATTGAAAGAATTATTTAGATTTTATACGGTTTATTTTGTCACTGAACAGTAAAAACTGCATGTGACATATGGGAGACAAGTACAATCTGCAGGTTTTCTTGAGCTAGGGAATCGATTCCCCAAATTTTAATCCTAAATACTTGAACGACGAATAAAAGTACCAACGAAGCAAGGCTAGTAACATTTTGCAGGGGTAAACGAACGACAAAATTCAGTTATATATTTGTTAGAAAATACTAACCCATATCCGCGGCTCTACTTTTATCACAACTGCTAAAAGGAGAGCTCAACCAAACGTGCGCATAGTGAAGCTACATTTATGTCCAGAAGCAAAACAAGGAGCCATATCAGCATTGGCTCAATGGATCAGGGAAACTGGACAAACACCTGATCGAGACGGTGTGTATGCAAAGGCACTGATGTTCGCGGGTCGGCTTCTTGGATGGCAGCGCCACCCGCTCTTATGCGCGTTTGCTCAACCTGCGAAATTCGCCAGAAGGAAGCGCTGAGCACGGCCTAAGCGTTGCAAGACGCTCGCAGCGCTGCAGCCTCCGCCGGTCCCCTGGTGCGCGCGCAGCGGGTCTGCGGTTCGAGCGCCGGAGGCCCCAGCGGCGACGGCGGCGGCGGCGGCGGCGAGGGGGCGGCGCGCGAGCCACGAAGACGTCCTTGACGCGTGTTACGTAAGGCGGCAGCCACGCCTCAGGCCAGGCGGCGGCAGGACGGGCGGGCGGGCAGGCAGAGGGGCGGGCTGGCGGGCGGGCAGGCGGGCGGGCAGGCGGGCGTGCAGGCGGACGGGCAGGCTGGCAGGCGGGCGGGCGGGCAGAGGGGCGGGCTGGCGGGTGGGCGGGCGCCCGCCCAGGTGGGCGGGGAGGCGGGCGGGCAGGCAGGCGGGCGGACAGAGGAGCGGGCGGGCAGAGGGGCGGGCAGAGGGGCGGGCTGGCGGGCTGGCGGGCTGGCGGGCGGGCTGGTGGGCGGGCAGGCGGGCGTGCAGGCGGGCGAGCAGGCGGGCGGGCGGGCGGGCGGGCGGGCAGCCGGCCGCCCCTTCCCCGGCGCTCGCCCGGGGCGATCGCGCTCGCCGCCCACCGCCCCCCGCCCACTGCCCGCCGACCACGTGCCCGCGCCGCTCGTAACGATCGCGATTTGCTCGCGACCTTAACGCGCGCGTCGTGCTGTGCTGCTCTCTAACTGTTCCTCGGTCGCTGGTAATTGGGTGTATCGTGACGCAAAGACCGGAGGGACTTCGAATACTGTGAGGGAACGGCCATGATACCAAGACTAGAGAAGATCCTAATGTGGCGGTGGAACTTTCATGGCAGGAATGACCGAGAGGGTTGGAGAAGCGGTAGACGAATTTTCATGCCTAAATATAGAGATTATGAGACTACAGAGTGGTCGAATTTTCAGAACATAGAGGCTGGAGACAATTGCAATGCAGTAAATGAACGTTTTCAAGACAGAAAGGATTGAGATAATTCTCATACCATGAAATAATTTTCATGTCACGAAGGCTAGAGAGGATTCCAATATAATGGAGAAATTTTCATAACACGAAAGCTATAGATTGTACTAATTTGTTGGCCGGATTTCATTGTATAAAGACTAGAGCAGACTCTATGACGAGGCGACAACTTTGCGATACGAAAACTAAAGGTGAGTTGACGAAAAACCCTTTTTGTACGGTTATAATAAAAGCATACCAATTCGGACGAAGTAATAGTGCTCGTATGACCAATGTGAGAAAGCCAACATTAGACACTTAGGCATAAATTAACGTCACAAAAGCATATTTTCATGTGACAATTAGAGTATCGTCGAATATCTTTTCTCACTACGAGTGAAATTCTTTCGCTCCGTAGACTTACACATCTCATCTAGTCAGCAAGAGTTTCTTATCTGCACTGGGAGATGTACAAAATTTAATATCGCTACTTAGAAAATATAGTAGCAAGCAATCCTGTTGCAGTTTGTGATTTACGATTCTACACTTACTAGGTTCGTGCGTACTCACAACTTTCTTTGGGCTTTGTGCATTCCTGCCGCATTGGAATATTAGCACATTGTAATTTTCTTAAATTATACATATTAAATTTTATTTAAAGTTCTATGATTGTGTAAACAAAATTTTCAATCACTTACTAAGATTTTCCTCCACAAAAACAGTCAATTCTCACAAGGAAATACGATACTTCTGTAAAATGGAGCAATAGATTCGTCGATGTATCCCGTTTGACAACACCGCAGCGGTTTGAAGTAGGTGCCGGCGGAAGCGTCCGCAGTAATGACTTTTGCTAAGGTTTGCACATTTCTGACCACCATTTGACATTAACATTTTATTGGAAAAATGGATGGCTCGCAATCTTTGATTATTTTAGTTGGCTAGCTCTTCATTTTTTACTAAGCATATAAATACATGAAGATAATAATAAATGAAGATTCGAATCAGTAAAAGTGTCTTTTTTACACATTTACAGCCTTCACATGTGTACTGCTGATGTTGACCTGGCACATCTTCCCACTTCGTTCTTCAGATATACGTCAAACTTCCTATTAATCCATGTGTATAAAGTTTTCGATTATGAGCTTCCTTTTGTGACAGACATCTTTGCGAATTTCCTAATGTTTTGATCACAACACTGTATTAGTATATCTGGACAGGAAATAACGTAAGAAAACACGAAGATTAATATTTACATGGACATGATGACAATTATATCACTGAGGCCTACACCTAAATTAATAGGCTCCAAATTAATTTTAGGGTTCAAACAAGTCAAAGGGCAGTCAATAATTGAATTAACGAATGAAACAAAATTGATCATAAGCATGTTAAGTGTATACAAGCGTCAAAAATCTGTGATCAAGCGACATATGACACAAACCCAGACACTTCGTATGTGTGGTGGTGGGTTGTCTAAAATTAAAAATGTGTTCTCTGAACTTTCAATATCAACCTACTTCTATTTCTTTCTCAGATTCCGATGTAATACTATAATTTATCATGATCACAATTAGCTCAAAATTCAACCAATCATTTACCATCGACTTCAGATGAAAGACGGATGAAATGATTTCATCCATTGAAAGGCAATAGACAACTAATTAAAAGTGTAAATATGAGATGAAGTGAAGTAGATAAAGTACAACACAACCTGTCCATATTATACGACAAAGATTTCATATTAGATCTTACATCATTGCTTTTATTTTTAGGCCACGACATACACTGCTTTGTGTAAATAAACTAATGTTGTATGGTGGCGTATTTCGCACACAATTAAGATGGAATGTAAAATGCAAACAGTGATGTCACGCGACAGATTTTGTTTAACACCGACACAGTGGAAAACATAACGCATAAATTAGTTGTCTCATCTAATGCAAATTAGTAAGTTAGCGTCCTGTTTAATTCAAACAAAATCTAAGTAGTGAGAAGAAATATGTACACCTATCTAGCCACGTACACTTGGATATTTTATAAATATCATGGTATTCCAATCTCCCTTGCCATTTGTTTTACCGCTTGTGAGTACGGAAAAATGTTAGACACCTGATAAATAATAAGAATGATGGGAATAATATGTAAACAATAAACAAACTGTCTGTAATAATAAATATCTGACAAATACGAATTTAATATTGCAAACATGTGATGCCATAACAGTATTAAAATATCTATTAAATAAAATTATACATATTTCATACTTATTAT